>JAAMPD010000030.1:0-124384 GCA_025266255.1 Trissolcus basalis
TGTTTGATTCGTCAAAAAGAATCTTATTTTATATCTTAAATTATCTTATATTTGAAATTATTATGGGCTAATTTTTTTTTTTTTTTAATTATTGTCTAAAGAATTTCAGGTTATATAAAAAATAAAAACAAATGCATGTAGAGAAGTCTAACATAGAAGCTGACCAAAAGTTAATTCTTTCTCTGTCTCGAAATTAAAAAAAAAAACATTCAGTTTTCTGTGTTTGTGCAAGTAAAGTTAGGTATGGTTTCGTTACAACAATGCAAGGCATGGATTGTCTAACGCCGTTTGTGATTGGTTAACCTGGTCGGAAAAATCTTAAACCGGCGCTAAGTGGTCGAAACATATTTCCTCGTGGTTATTCCATTCTCATCGCTTTCAAGTTCAATTTACTTTCAGTGTCCTGCAGTGTCCTTACGTGCTTGTATCTATTCTGATGTATTATGGGGTTTGTTCCATAGATATATTTTCTCAATAACAAAGTAATTGTGCATTACTTTTTTAATAATCTTTTAATAACCTTCTGAAGCTTGAGTGTTTATGTGTATCGCGTGAGTTGCGTCTTAACCTCTTTTTTTTATTTAAAAAGTTTGTCCACATTATACCGCCAAAAACAAAAGTATCAACATAAATTTAAACTTGACTGTAAAATTATTTAATCTTTAAATAAAGAAAAGCTTTGTCAATCTTCTAATTTATATATGATAATGTAAATTAAAACAATTTCAGTGTTGTTTACCGTTTGAATTTAACCGGTTGTACGTGATAAAAACGAAAACATTTAGAAAGAATTTATGATGTGTTGACCTTGACTAAACTGGGAAATTTTTTTATAGATTCAGATTGTAAACCGAATGCTTTCTCTTAAGTATTTTCTGTTACTTTCTTAGATATTTGTTTTTGTGCATTTGATTTTCTTTTTATATATAAAAAAATCACATCAAAGTAATTTCAACGTTTATTTTACCAAGTCGCCATAGAGGTCATCGAATCATTGTTTACAAAATTGCATTTTTTTGTGGTGCGAAATTCGATCGCGTTGATTGATTCTTTGAAATTCTACACCAGAACAATTATGGTCTTTCTTCGGCATCCTCAATTAATGTAAATATTAGCATGAAAATAAACAGACGCCCCTCAAGTTACATATAAATAAACTCATTGTTTGAATCTTTGAGTGTCTCATTGCTTCATTGGGAATGCCTCGTATCAGTTCTTATGATAATCGGTTGATTACAATTTATAGTTGTCTAAAAAGGAAAGATAGGGAATGAGAAATGCGAATTCTTGGCACGGTTCATTCGATAAGGGTTTGATTCTTCATTTCATCAGTGCAAAAGGATAATCATCACAAAGGAAACATGCCTAAGGACAATCGCAACCGGTGTGTAGAAACAGAATTTCATTTTTCAACAATCATTTTTATAAGAAATAAAAATCCATTCTCGTTATTTACTTATGATTTTTCAGCTCCATACTGTACGAATTATTCTATCAGTTACACTTTAAAAACTCTGAGAAATATTGAAACCACTCTCATGTAACAGTCTTGCAACTGAAAACCTCAAATATATATCTTATTTCCATTTGAGATAATAAGATTTCTGAGTAAAACAATGTAACACTTAGTGAGAACTCTTTCACTGCTTTCGATCTCAACATTTTTGTCCAGATTCAATTTATAAACAAAAAATTCTGACCATCATGCATTTTTTATTTTCACAAAATCTAAACAAATTGATGAACATGTGCAAAAATTATGATCATGTTTTTTAATACTTTCATTTGATTTTCAGTTATCAGTCACATTATTCTTACCCTCGAGGTCGAGACGATCGTGAGAGGTCGCCCAGGGATAGGGATAGGGACCATTCTCCACACGATCGAGAACGGGACTACACCCGTGAACGAGGTGGTGGTTACTCTTCATCCTACCGAGAGTCAGAGACTCCAAGAAGAGGATACGCTCCATATCCTTATAGCAGCACATATCCGCCACCTGGAACTTCCTACATGTCGGAACAACGTAGAGGTTTCGCCCGCGGGCGAGGCTCGGACCAACAACAGCGCCGACCACCACAGCAATATGGCCAAGAAACGGCACGAGCAGGCCGAGAAAGTGAACCAGTTACGCTTCCAAAGTTCGGTCCAGCAAGTGGCGCACGTGGTTCGCCCCAACCGGGCTATTCTCGCCAGGAAACAACCTCATCATCGGTAATTGAACATTTTCTTCTACAAATTCATACAACTGTTTTTTTTTTTTTTTTTTTTTCTAGCTTCTTACATGTTATATTATGCAAACCTTAAAATAATCTTTAATGTTGTTCTTTTCAGTTTGGTGCAGGAGGACGCGCAAAAGTTAGAGAAGAAGGAGCTGGGGAAGAGAGTACGAGAGAACAAGGCTCCGGAGGACGCGGAAACTGGAGAGGTGGAAGAATTCTACCTGCCGAACTGCTGGTCACTCGTGACAAAACCTTGACAAATAAAAAGGTATTTTTAGTTTTTTTGATTATTCATATGATTTTTGTCATTAATCATAGTCATATATTGATAAAATTATGTTTATCAATATCAATTTTAGTACAATTTTTAGATATATTTTTAATTTCTTATTATACTCTGGTTATTATGCACGGTTATTAACGGTGGTTATTTTTTAGGTACTAGTTTCCGCCTGGCTGTGACCCTCCAAGCTAACTACTTCAAACTGCTCGCTCCTCCGGTCTGGGGATTATACCAGTACGATGTGAAATTCGAGCCTAATGAAGAGCGAACCATTATTCGCAAGGGAATGCTCAAGACCAAGAAAGACGTGCTTAAAGCTTATATCTTCGATGGGTCCATTCTTTATTCACATGAAAAATATCCAGATGTAAGCTGAGTTATCTTATATTTGAAATAACTTTTATTTTTGACTGTGAATATTCAAGTACATATATTTTATTTTCATCTTCCAGAATCTCGAGTTCACTGTCAAACGCTCAAGTGATGAAGCGACGATTCGTATTACCATTACTTTTACGAAGGAATTGAGCAAAAGTGACTATCAGTATTTGCAGTTCTTCAACATTATCATGCGTAAATGTTACGAACTCCTGCAACTGCAACTTGTTGGTCGCAATTATTTCGACCCGAACAACAAGGTAAAATACAAAGATTGAACAAATTGTAAAACAAAAACTAAAGATAAAGTTTATACGATAAATTGAATTATTTATAAAATTCTAGGTGACGATACCTCAACACCATCTTGAATTGTGGCCAGGATATGTTTCGTCTATTCGTCAGCACGAGTATAATATTTTGATGAGTGCTGAAATCACCCATAAGGTGATGCGCCAACAAACATTGTTGGACATTCTGAACGAGGCGTACAGAAACAACAGCAAGAACTTCAAAGTAAGAAAAACAGAATTTATTTTTTGCCATTTATACAGTTGTTAAGACTTTTTAATTAATTGAAATTAATTGAATGAACCATTTTCAGGAGGCTTATAGCAGTCAAGTTGTTGGTTTGGTAGTTCTCACGGACTACAACAACAATACCTACCGTATTGATGATGTAGATTGGGAAGTCACCCCACTATCGACGTTCGTAATGAAAGACAAGTCAGAAATTACTTACAAAGAATATTATAAAAAGAGGTACCAAATTAATATAAGACAAGAAAACCAACCGATGTTGGTTACAAAAACGAAACCAAAGGACAGACGCGCAGGAGGCGGAGATTTGGTTTATCTCGTTCCTGAGTTGTGCCGTGCGACTGGTAAATAAAAGCTTTAAATAATATATATTCTATTATTGTGACTGTAAATTGATTTGTAATATTAATCAGTGTCTTATGTATTTATTGAATAGGCATCACTGAATATATGAAAAACAATCGTCCGCTGATGAGTGCTCTTGCTGAACATACGCGAGTAAATCCAAGAGCTAGAATTGAGAAACTTCTCCAATTCAATAAGCGATTATACAGCGTCCCTGAAATCACCGCCGAATTCAAACGCTGGAACCTGCAGCTTGACAAAAATTTGGTAGAAATACCTGCAAGAGTTTTGGAAGAAGAACCGATTTACATCGGAAAAGGCAAATCGGTGATAGGTGAGAATGGCGATTGGACCAAGAATTTCCGCTCAAGCGAGATGTTCGTCCAGTCAAACTTGAATGACTGGTTCATCATTTATCCAAGAGGCAAATCACAGGATATCGCAGTAAGCATTAATTGACTTTTACATTAAGTGGCACAGATTTTTTTCATATCAATAGCTGAAAAAAAAACGTTTCTAGAATATGACAAAAATAATTTTTGTTTAGACTTTCCTCACGAACTTCACGAAAGTTGGTTACGGTTTTCAATTGAGAATCGATCCACCGGGACAGATTGAGCTCAAATACGACAATGCGAACGATTACACACAAGAAATCGAGCGCATAATGAGCAAATACAATCCCCAGCTGATCATGTGCGTTACTATGAATAACAGATCTGATAAATACTCCGCCATCAAAAAGAAATGCGCCGTTGATCGTCCAGTGCCTAGTCAAGTCATGTTAATCAGGAACACGACAAAAGGAATGTCTGTAGCAACGAAAATTTGCGTTCAAGTGAACTGCAAATTGGGTGGAGCGCCATGGACCGTGAACATTCCATCCGACGGTTTAATGGTCATTGGATTCGACGTTTGCCACGATACAAACACGAAAAATCGTGACTTCGGTAAATCTTCTTGTTTCTTTTCGTAACGTTAATGACTTGTAAATAAACTCTCAAATTACTACAATATACCACATCTATCTCTCATTTGTCAAACAATACTAAAAAGTCAAACAGATAAAATAACAATTAAAATTCATTAACGAATAATTGGTCTAAAATAAAACATTCTTGTTTCAGGTGCCATGGTTGCATCGCTGGACAAGTACTGTACCCGATATTACAGTACTGTGTCTGCCCACAGCAATGGGCAAGAGTTGTCGAGCTTCTTCGCCATGAACGTGGTGAAAGCCCTACGAAAATACGAGGAAGTCAACAAAGCGCGTCCAGGTCGTATTATTATTTACCGTGACGGTGTTGGCGAGGGTGACATCGCTTACGTCATGGAACACGAAATAGGAGCTATCAGGAAAGCTTTGAACGAAGCGTACGGTGACCCGAATTTGGCCAAATTTGCGTTCATCTTGGTCAACAAACGCATCAATACCCGCTTCTTCTACAACAAAACCAACCCGCCTCCTGGAACCGTTGTGGACGACGTTGTCACCAATCCCCTGAAATTCGATTTCTTCTTGGTATCGCAGTACGTAACCCAGGGCACCGTTACGCCCACCGCGTACAGCGTTTTACATAGTACCTGCGGCTTATCTCCGGACAAGATTCAAAGACTGACCTATAAGTTAACGCATATGTATTTCAACTGGTGCGGTACTGTTCGTGTACCCGCACCCTGCCAGTACGCGCACAAGCTGGCTTTCTTAGTTGCTCAATCCATTCACAACGCTCCTGACGGCGCTCTTGAGAGCATCCTTCACTTCTTGTAGATCTCAAGTATTCGTCCATGCACTTCCATTTTTTTACTATACATACATGAAAATACTTTGTTCCTTCATATTATTAATGTTATTATTTTTGTTCAAACGTTTAACATAATTTTTTTTATTTTGACATGTTTTTTTCCATTTAACCGTAAGAGTACGAACAAATTGTTACGTTAATATTGCTTGAATTACGTATTTGAAAAGTAAATTTGTCTAACCATCTTTCGAAAATTATGTTCACAAATCCAGAGAGAAAGAATTGTTTTGTTTTTGTCATTATTAGATTCTGTCGATGTCTTATCGATTATTAAGTTAATATGTACATCTGTTACATATATATAAGATAATAAAGGTTTTTTTACTTAAGTTACGAAGAAAAAAAATTGTGTTCGTATTTATTTTTTTTTTCCTAGTCACAAAGTTCGACAATTTGATATGAGACATTAAATAATAATATAATGTTAATTAATTTGAATGAGCCGTCTGACTTTGTACTATGGCATTTCCAAATGCTTTCCTGTTTCAGGAAACGATTAGTCACGCATTTGCCGGAAATCTACTGATGTAATATAACTTGTCGTTGTATCATATTTTTGCATCATTTAATTTTGAAAACTATTGATGAACTAATTTTGGATCTTCAATTTTGATCATTTGATTGTGCATCAATCATCGTACTGTAATACATTCATCCGCTAACAATTTAAAGTTCCAAATTTTTCCGCCGTTTTGTTTGAATGCTTCAAGCAGACGCATCGGAACGTTTCCATTAGAAAGCGAGTGTGCGATGTATCGATGCGCTCACGACAACGTGATTGGTCGACGGTGGACCTTGTAACTCGATCGTTCACAGCGAGCAGCTGCTTATGAGACGGCATTCTCGTCTCGTTCATTAGTAAAAGTGAGTTTAAGATGTCAGCGTGAATATTTGAACCAACCATGTTTCGTGAAAACCGTACGTCCACTTTTAATACACATCAAGAGGAAGGTTGTCAATTTCAAATGCGAACATGCAGAGCCAAGTGCAATATTGTTCGCTTTTCGTGGGTTTTCGGGATCCCCTGAAAACTACACCGAAATTAAACAATGGCAACAGATACATGTCGTCGTCCGTCGACACGGACTCTGACGTTCAAGTCCTGGGCAAGGTAAACATCATCACAAATAAAACCACCCCGGACGACTCCGACGATTTCATTGTTTTTGAACGAAGCGATGAAGAGGAGGGGGAGGAGGAAGAATACACAGACGAAGAAGAAACAACAGATGATGATTCCGACGACGATGATTCATCCATCATTTTTGGATTTGATACAGCTCAGGATGATGCTTGTAATGGAACAGAGAATGAGACAGCCAGTGTCACAAAAAAGAGCAACTCAAAAAAGGTGTGTTATCAAGTTCAACTGTCTCTAATAAAGAATGTGATTAGGCAATTCGATGTTTTTTTACTACCGTTTCACAATTTTCACTTATTTATTGTTCCAAACAATTTATTTTTTAAAATGACTTATGATGTACGTATTAGTTGGAAATGAAAATGAAAGTTACGTCGGTACATTCATTAATGAATACAGTTATTGATTAATAGGGCTGAAATAAACATACTTGGCCAGAGACACTATTGTGTCTTCTGAACAGTTGAATTGCAAAGTTTTAACAAATTTCTATTACTTTTTTGCCCTTTTGATAATATAAACTCGTTATGTAAAGAACCGAATAGAGTTTCGTAGAATTGGAAAAAATTAAGGATTTGTTTTTATCTTATCGTATAAAATGAAAATAATCATCATTTGATATCAACAGTAGGTATATTATACTGACATTAAAACTCAGTCTGACCAACTTGATAAATAGAAACGGCTAAAATAAACAATGGAAAATCACCCAAACTGTTTTTTCTACCTGTTTCAGGTCAGATTCAATTTGAAGCCTCAGGTACACAAAATTATTCAATGGGATTATGCGTATCGGGCAGCTAGAAAAGGTGAATGGGAGATGTACGCCCGGGATCGTGGCAGATTCAAGAACCGCATTGAAAATATAGCAAAAGTACTTGGACCAATTTTGAGTGACCAACATCGATCTCATGTCTGGCAGGAGAGATTTCAACATGAAAACGAGGCAGCTGGATCTGTCAATCTAGATGATTAAAATTCTCAATAGATATAAAGCGTGTTAAACGCAAAAAACTATTAATCACATCGCTGGAAGATGTTTTATAAACAAAAATATCGCATTTTATAAAAGAGTGTGCAAGCTTCGCTCACTAATTTGTATTTATAGTTAAAGTTTTTTCTTGTTTTGCCGTGAATTAAAAAAAATCCAGGTTCGTTGAATAATGTCGAAATTATTTTATGTTGTTAGTTTAGTGAAGGAAAGAACATTTTTTTCGTCAAAGTTGAAATTTTTGTATCTGTGTCAAAGCATAATTTCAAAAGGAAAATTCTTTTATAAAGTTTACCAATAACATTGTAAAATGTAGGTAAATTAATTAATCTGGATATTGTTCAAAGTGTTTTTTTTCAGGCGATACACGAAAGAAAATCTTTTAAGACTTGTTTATTATAAAAACATTATGAAACATAAAATATTCATTTGTGAAAATTTTCGTAACAGAATTGTAGAATAAGTTTTCACTCAGCCACACCACATGTAAATGAATTGTAACCATTGTTTCACTACATTCGAGCCAGTTTTGTATGATCAAACTTGTACTTTCTCATTTAGCCTTCAGGGATTTCGCAACGAAATTTTTTTGTTTGAAAAATTGTATGTGCAATAATTTCATATCATATCTAAAAAATACTCACTTTTGGTTTCATATGTTATACCACGAACTTCATAAAGTCAAATGACCATAAGAAATCGTATAAAAATGTCAAGCGGTTGGTTGTATTTTAATATTATTATTATTATTATAAACTGGAATATTTTTAATTTAAAACAATGAAATTTGTATGCGAACAAGTTCCAGTAATTGTTTTAATTTTAGTTGACATATTAATTAGCTAAATTTTGAAACGGATAACTACTTGGAAAGTTTATTTGTATGACGAAACAAATTTTATTGATAGAAAGTTGTTTTGACTTGAATTTGAAAACATATTGAAATTATTCAAAGACAATAAAAAATGTAACCCGATTATTTTTTGAAAATGCAACCAACAGTCTGTTTATAAAAATGTAAAAAAATCTATCTTGAAATAAATTTTTATAATGAAAACTTTGAGTGTTCATGTAAGAATTATTGTTCCCTTCGCCATAAAACCAATAATAAAACTTTATAACCGTAAGTCACGTTTTGAGTGTAAAAAAACTGAATGCACTTTTTTATGTCCGATCTTTTTACGCTGAGATGCATGAATGAAATGAAAAGCGCCCATTATTATTCTATAATTTCGTTAGTGTAAAATAATATATCGATTTCATATGATTTTACAAATGCTCCAAAAGTCATTTCGTAAGAATTTTTATCACCACTTGTCTCTGCGATTATTTCCATGACGTTTATTTTCGTAATTTTAATCGAACAATTTGAAAATAATCCACATTCTGATCATTCCTTTCCGGTGTGATAGAATTTAGAAACTAAATATGTAATTCAAAATTATAATACAAAATTTGAGCTCGGCGACAAAATGTTCAATGCAACGGACATAATTATGTTATAATAAATTAATTTTCGACTCATTTTAAGATGGTTTAAATATCGTATTAATTTATTAGAGGTAATTTGAAAAGGTAATTATCTCGAGCTTTCGGTAGATATTTGCCGTACTAATTATAAATCTACAACACAGAGAAGCGAATTGCTCAAATATTCTGCGCTTAATTAGAGAAAAGTTAATGTATAAAGTAAATTTGGAATTTGATTAACTTTCTTTGCCAGACGACCATTTTAATACGGTGATTAATAATTAGATACAATAAATTTGCTTAAACTTGATCGACAAATTACAATATTATATTATTAAGGTGTTCTGATGCATTGAAATTAGCATGAAATTCATGCATTCATATGGCATCAGCATTGCAAAACGCTATCCTCCCTTACTATTCAAGAGTGACTCCTAGTAATTTAATCAATTTACAAAATAAATTCCAGGCCAATTTTATTTATCAAAATTGTTCAATCGACTTTAATTAAAGATCGATTCGGATTCCATCAAATCGAGATTTAGCAATTATTTTTTTTTAATTTCAAAGGCGACAAATCACATTTATCGTGTAAGAAAATTATTTCAAATTAAAATGATTCGACTTATGAATTATTTTTTCACGAACTCAAGATCAAATTATTCCGGAGCAAATGATTCATCATAAGGATGTTAAGTGCATTAAAAAGGGAAGAAAAGAAATGAAGTCATGGCAATGTACATCATCAAAATGAACTCCCCTTGAATTGGTAATCCATTAATTACACGTACCCAAAAATGAGAGAAAAATGGTTGTTTGGTTGTGTTTGGGTGAAGCGCGAGTGACAGCTCACATTGTTAATGCCCTCTTCGGTCTTGTTATCGTTAATTAAACTAATCTTTCTGTCAGTCAGGGGCGAGGGTTTTGAAAACAACGTCTTCTCGCAATCACAAAGCTCGTACAAACATTGTCAAATGGACATATCAATCAAATTGCTTGTGATTTATTTATCGCATTTCAATTACAGATGTGTCATTAATGAAAAATTGACAGGCAAGGCATATTGCATTGAATTTGTTCGCTGAATGTGCTGTAATGTTTGACATTTTCATCATTCAAGTAGTTATGGAGGAGAGTTCGATTTGTATTTATCAATATATTATGAATATCGTTGTATGGGGCTGCTGCATTCATCGCACAATCACAGGATATTGTACTCAGTTGTTTAATAGACGTGAGCGAATGAATTGGGACTGAATTTAATGGGATATTGATTATTGTAGTTTAATTAATAATTATCGTAACATAATTGGCGTTCCACTTATTTATGTTGTTAACAAATTGAAAACATACTTGATTTTCATGGACATGAATTAATTGTTTTAATTCAATCCCACTGATTGAACAATCACAAGATCAATCAATTTTATTGATTGAAATGATATTTTGTCAATAACAATATCAAAAGTTCATCAGACAATGTGGGAACTTCAAAATTAATAAACATAAGACGCGGATATATTTTCAACAGTTGATGAAATTTCATTACAAACAAATCAAAAAGTGAACTAAAAAAGGACACGATTCGGCAATGAGACTTATATTCTTTTTGTATTTGTAACTGATTGAAAGCAAAACGAAACTTTGCCTCTTTTTGAGCATGAAACTTTGATTTTATTTTATAAGAGTGAGTTTATACTTTGTAAGTTACTTTGTAAACTTGAACGAAATTATTTAAGTTTCGCGAAACATAATGATTAAAGTCTAATAAAATTCAATTTTTCACGTTCTATAATATTCGATTACGACAGAATTTCAGGAATATCATTTTCAACTCGAACGTTTTCACAGTTATAACCGGACGCTGCTCGTCCTTCGGCTTTTTGTTTCTAAATACTTGTACTTCGCAAAACTTTCGACTGTGTTCCATGAGGGAGCGGTGACGTGCGCAACCTTTCTTCAGCGCACTGTCACGCTTAATTAAATAGATTCATAAAGGAAAAAAGTAATTATAAATAAACGGCATATTATATTTTCTTGGAAAACCAAGGAACAAAAATTCCCGTTCATCATAGACGAAGAACGCCTTCCAAAGTCACGTGTAACATATGAAATGTCAAAAATGTTTAATTGAAAATACGAAATCCAGCTTGGAATTTCGATCGGTTTTTTGTTGTCGATGAAGGCGATTGAAAAAATTGTCAAAAATCAATATCGGATTCCTTTTTCTTTTTTCTTCGGCATTAGAAAAATCTGAAGATGTTTTGAAGAATCGTTGACGGCGTCGATTCCGCGCGGGCGATAGAAAAGGCGTGGAAGAAGATGACGATGAACGGGCATAAATTAGGCTTCAAAGGACAAACGAGTGTGAAGAGTAAAAAGTGGCCAAAAAATCAATTTTCGAGTAGCTTTTCGCGGTTAAGAGAAGCAAGCGTGGGTTCGCGGATAAAGCGGAGCTTCGATTCTCAAGAGACGAGTTATTTCGCGGTAAATCAATGGTGGTGGTCCAGGTTGGTCCAAGGCGCATGTGAGACTCGACGCGAGGTGCGCGCTTGCTCTCGGCCGCGCGTATTTACCTCGTCCGCGTAGCTCGCCCCGCATTCCCATCGCGGTTCGGCACGCTCGTGCTGTCAAACGTCAAACGACCGTCGGCGAGGAAAGAAACAAATTTTTTTTCGTGGCTTAAAAATTTTAACGGAACGCGCGTACTTCAATAGTGTTAGCCAAACTGTCGGCCAGGATGAAGGACCACGAGTCGACCCCCTGTCACCGGAAGCCGACCAAATTAAGAAATCTTATTTACAAAACTGAGGCTTTTGATTCACTGCACCATAAAAATGTCGTGGTAAACAAACAACAAACAACTCAAAAACATACTAACCAAAATTTATTCGTTGAAAAAACAAAACTTTTTCTTCCGACGATTGTATCGCTTTTTTTTATATTTCTCAATGTTTGAAAACTCTTTTCTAAGTTTGCTGTTTGAATTTCTTCCTCTCTCCTAACCGAGAAGTTGTCTCGCCAGTTTTTCTTGTTTCACTCTTTTTCCGCAATTTTATAATTGTACAACTAAAATTAGCCAATCCTCTGACTTTACTTGGAAAAATTCTATTATCTTAGCTTGTTTTATAATCTCGAATGAAAATGGTAAAAAGATAGTTTCAGTTTTTCGAACTCGCACGTATGTTTATAATAATATGCATGCCTCAGGTGAAAAATTACGTAATTACGCGCGTAAAAAAAATGCTAATTAGTATGTTAAGTCAATGTTTGAACGGAGGAGCGTTGCAATATTTAGGTAAAACGGAGGTAAAAAAAACTTCTCTCTGAATGTACAAATTGTTACCATTGAAATCTCAAGAGCATTGTGAATTGAGAAGAATTATTTTCTCCGGAGACTTGTTTGCAGAAATAACATGCAGTGCACGTTTGTAAAAGATTTTTATTTGGAATGCTTCGCGTGTGTACAATTCTTTAATACCAAAAGTGTTTGTCGATCAATAAAATATTTCTTCCCCCTTTTTTTTAATTCCCAACTAAAATGAATATTCATAACGTTTCCGATTCGAGGCGCGCTACTTTTGATATTAATTATAAAAAAGGCAGAGCGCTCACGTATCTCGCGGTTTTCCGCCCTCATAAAAAGGAGAAATAAAAATAATTCATACCTTCGTGTCAATCAGGAAAAAAAGCAGCGAGAGGCTGTAAAAACGAGAGCAGCAAGGAATTATTTTAAAGATTATTAAATCACGATCGACATAATTGACAAATGTGCACTTTCATTCTGAAGCACGGCAGAGATTTACCCCCGTCGCAAAATGTTTATTTGTCGTAACGTCAAATGAGAGTAATTGGCACGGGAAAATGATCGGAAATTGGCGCGTAACGTAACGAGCGCGTGAAAAATGACACGACGTATAACCGAAACCGAGCCGACAAATTATTCTGTCATTCATGAAAATTTATCGCGACGAAAACAGTATTGAACAATTTTCTTTTACACTTTTTTTCTTTTTCATTTACGTTTTCCCCTTTTTTTTA
Organism: Trissolcus basalis; assembly: GCA_025266255.1. Classification (NCBI taxonomy): domain Eukaryota; kingdom Metazoa; phylum Arthropoda; class Insecta; order Hymenoptera; family Scelionidae; genus Trissolcus; species Trissolcus basalis. Next base: position 13,217 of record JAAMPD010000030.1, read on the forward strand.
TTCATAAACTTTATAGGATTCTGTATGCGAATGGTAAAAATATGATTTATGCGTTGCGCAAAGTACCCCTTTCAACTTGGCGGAGATGCTAACTTTTCATAACTGCGAAATGTTTCATTCATGCCCTCTTCATAAAAAAATTTTTTTTTCATTACCAGTTGTATATTTCGTTTTAATTAGTCGCGAGTGTGTACACTGTTAAAACGAAATTACGACCGGGCGCAGATTAAAATGATAAAACATGATTTTACTTATTATTTTAATTGAATGGAGACGCGTTGTTCCATTATTCGCGATAGCGAAAAAAATTTTTTTTTTCCGCAACTGTTTTATATCAAGTGACATAAGATTGCCCAAAACGCGCTCCACGACTTTTGTTCTCCACCCCAATTGTCAGTTTTATGTATGACTGTCGGTAGTTCCCGTGGCGTTTCATATAATCGTCGACAAAATGAGTGTCCCAATTGTTTAAACAATGATTTAATCATGTTTGTAACAGCAATGATTGATACAGCTTTTGAAGTTAAAGTTGACGACGTAATTGTCAGTACAATTTAAAGTGTGCGTAATGCAATTTCAAACTTTGTAAAGTGATTATCCGCACAATCCGTGTCTACTCAATTATACCCTCAGGGACATAATGAATCTTAATGTTTAATACCATTTCCTGATTTATAAATTTTATATAATTTATTTGGCCGCAGTGACTGCGTTTGTTTTTTTTTCCCGGAACATAGCCAGGAAAACCGAGAAAAAAAATACAAAAAAATCGTGATTCTCGGTGCAAACGCGATTACTACATTTTTTATTCCCACTTGTTTTTGTTTACCTCGCAAGTAGTAAAACGTTTTAGTGCATTTTAAAATCATTCCCGGTGGTTTTGAGTAATGAAACATCGAAAAAAAGCGAGGAAAAAAAAACTACACTGAGGCAATTTTTTATTTCAATTCCAAATCATTAATATAAATGGTAATTCACTCAAAATAATACCAGGCGCGATGCAAATTATAATTTGAATGATAAATTTCATAATTCGGTTTTCCTTGTTTGCAAGAGAACAGTGAATAATTAAATAACAATAAAACGTAAATAAACCAGCAACGAAGCGTGTTCGGGAATTTAGAAATGTTTAAAAGTAAATAAAAGGGGAACAAAAAAATGTATTCGAGAAACAAAAACAAACAATGATGGATATAATTATGGTGGCCCTGCATATAATCATGTTGCTTATTATAATTCAATTAATTGGACAAAGTAATTGGAATCGGAACAAATTGGCTGATTAATTAAAACTAAAATGGAATTGCGTTTTCATTACAAGTTAATCTCTCATAAACTCTGGGAGCTATGTAAAATCATGATATCAATTTTCATCGGAACGCGAACGTTTATCAATCCCTGAGCACTAAATCGAAAGTACATTTGAAATTGAAGCTATGAAACTGAGATAAAATCACAAAATATGATTACGTTTGTATAGCCAAGTGTAATCCTGAAATAAGCTGCGTAGTCGACCGTTTTATCCGATTTCAGAATAAATTTGTTAGATTGTTCATGCATAAAAAAGCTCTGGGAGAATATCATGTTTACATTATTTTGCGGCGAACGTTTATCGTGTACGACGGTTTGTTTTCCCATTCTCGTCTTTTTTCCCCCTCCCCTCCCCCGGCCCTCCCGCAATTGAATGATGACTTTTTAAATCGCGCGCAAATCCTACGCGAGAATCGTCGATTTTGATAAAGTGCATGGCAATATTTCAATAATTCTTTCCTCTGCATTGCCTCCTCATAAAATATCCAGTTCATTTTAACCATCGATCAAATTTACGCCGCACGCTTTCGACCCGATATTGGAAATACACGTTTTGTCACATGATAATCGAGACAAATATTTGTTCTAAAAATTGAGAAATAAATTTTGCATCCAAGCAATCGTGCGAAACGAAGGAGAAAAATGTCCGAGCAAACAAAATCTCGTCCGCAAATCGCGAGATTGGACGAGCCGTTTGTTATTCCAGCGTTATATCCCGTGTAAAAGTATCCGTTGTGTTAAACAAATTTATTCGTTAAAAATAAATTGACAAAAATCATCTCGAAAAATAAAAATGTGCATCGCGACAATATTTAAACTTGAAGAGGAGAATAACGTTAAACGCATAAAATGTTATTTTACTCATACTCGTGACAAGAATTTCATAACAGCTATAAAGCATAAAAAACCATTATAGCCTCGAGGGCATCTAGCCCGCGACAAAATATATTTGCGACAATAAATATTATAGCGAGACAGAATGCACCGATTACAGAGAAGAGACGTCCACGACAAAGTGGCTCAATCTTTTTCTCCTTTTCATCTTATTCCTTAGCGGTGGCACATAATTACATTTTAATGAACTCGCCCCGTAGCTATAAATTTGTTCACGCTTTTTTATCCGCGACCAATTCAATTCATAAATAGTAATCGTTTTCGAAACGACTTCTTCTATTTTTTTTTTTCTCTCGCTGTGAATAATATAAACACTTTCATTTATCATTCATGATGCGGGGACGGTAAAATCGCAAAAAAAGCCGCAAATTTGTTCAACTTTAACTGTCGCAATAAATATGCAATGAAAGAGACGTAAATTGCACGGTCTACTTGTGCATTTTGAAACGTTATATTTGCCTGGAACACATTTTCGAGCATCCCTCGCACGTACGAACATTGATTACAAATTTTGTAAAACGAGCCGAGCGTATATTCGTCGTGAAAACTCTTCGGGGATTGTGTGCAACAATGTGCAACATGTAGTCACTGTCGGTATATATATACAACGACAGAAACTATACCGCAGGTAACGATTTGTCGCTCAAATACGCGAAACTTTCATGTAAATGAACCGCAACTGTTGCTTCTCGTTTTCTCGCTGGTTTTTGATCTCAAAAAGTTGTTTAATGCTCTCTTCACTTTGATGCGAAAAAGGCCAACAAGTTTTCAACTTGACATCAAACTTCTGAATTTATTTCATAAACAAGAAATAATTATCTGCCAGGACCATTTTTTTGACTCCCCTCTTTGTTCCTCTTTTGCATTCACTAGTTTCTGAACATTTCTCAATTGTATCCCGCACGCGAAATCTGATCTGCGATCTGATCTGTGATCTGCACAAAGTTCACTCCGCGTTTTGAAATATGCAACGTCTGTGTGTTTCAATGTGATTTTATTATTTGGAAACAAAGTAAATCGATTGCACACAATTTCGGCGTTCAGTTTTCTTTTGAACCTGTATCAAGAGAGGTTTCAAATTCGATTTATCCGACAAACATTTCACAGTCGCGGTTTTTTTTATTTATTCAGAGTCCACCTCATGTTCGAAGAATATTGAAAAACGAAGTTTTCAGTTCCGCGATCCACCCGCAGGGAAAATTGTCTTTGCCCATTGTAAAACATTCTACTTCACTTCCTATCATTACTTATGCATAAAAATAGATAAGAAATTTCTGACCGCGCCTCGGATATTAATATCAAAATTTTATCTAGTCCTTTTCATACATGCGCTATCAGTTTCTGTACTAAATTGCTCCACTTTTCCAACAAGAGGGGGAGGTCTGGAATATCAAATGAATACGGAATTCCAGTAGTAAACATATTTCCCTTTTTGGCTCTCCAAATTGAATATCCGAACAAAAAGTTTTAGCGTACGTTTCAGTAGAAAAATCATATTAATTACTTTTGAAAACGACTGTAGCATTGACGCAAAACAAAATTTGTTGACTGGAAACAAATTTCATACGGTAACAGTAGAATGGGTCATTATGAAAGGGTTTGTATGAAAGGGTCATTTTTGACCGAGTGTTGATGTCTCCTGTATTTGTCTGACAAAGTTTTTGTTTAAATAAATTATAACGTTTCGTGGGTTTCGTTTTATTATTACTATTATTATTATTAAGTCTTATATGACCGTTGTGTGTTAAGTCCGGTCAAAACTTTTACAGATGGAACTATTAATCTAAAGTCAGTTCTGGCAGTAGTTAACAATTTCATACAATGGTCTGTGAATGTCAAATAAAACTTTACATTTCAATTAAATTGCGAAACAACTCCAATTTTATGGCGACCTGGTGCGCATCAAAATTTACTGTACGTTTACAGACTCGAGCTCTCTTCGTTTTATTTTGAGTGCGGCTATTTTTCACCTTTTTTGATGATTCGTTTATTTGTGTCCATTCGTCGTTAATAGACTGGTTTTTTGTTAAGAAATAGTTTTAGCGTCAATACCGGGAAAAGAAAAGAGTTGCAAAACCTAAACGGTTTGAACTACATTTGGAACTGTGCGAACTTTTCAGCTTGTCGCGCACTTTTCGATAACACGTCCATAAAAAAGTTTTTAGCGCTACTTAAAAAAAAGTCAAATCACGATCCAGCCATTACATTTAACTGTGTACGTAAAATTTGATCACATTGTTGCACATTATGTTTACATACTCCGCTAAAATTGATATTCGGTGTAATTTCAAGTAATTAGTCGTATTTGTACTTCTGATGGAACCTTCATAAAATGGTTTTATTGAAATTATGATTAATTAATTCGAATGGACGATCAATCAATTAAACAATAATCTTTATAAAATTGCACAACAATTTAAATCATCAAAATTGTATCACATTGAAATTTTAATCATACGTCGTCATTTATCGTCTTAACCACTTTGGTTTATCAGTAATATGATTAATTAGTTTACACTTAGTGATAATTAAACCATTATCATTGACAATTTCATAACTACAATTTTGGTAACATGTTTTTGGCAGATTTAAATTTTAAACAATTTTTTTTGTTTTTCAAGCGAACACAGTGTTCAAATTCCTTGTGCCTGGGCAGCGTAATGACTCTGCCTTTTCACGGGACGGATTGTCGCCCGAAAGAAGAGATCTTAGTTCACGCGAAAGATTTTCTCGAGCAATATTTCGCATCCATTCGAAGGTAAAATGATCCGCTGAGCTTTGCAAACAGCGTTCAATTGATATTGGATTTATAAAAGAAAAATATGATATTTTTTCCAGACTGAATAGCGATGCCCACAAATCCCGGTGGGAATCCGTGCAGAAAGAAGTCATGTCAAGTGGCACTTATCAGCTAACCGAAACCGAATTAGTTTTCGGGGCCAAATTAGCGTGGCGAAATGCCGCGCGTTGTATCGGAAGAATACAATGGTCAAAATTACAGGTCCTCTTTTTTCTCATCCAACAATTCAATTTTCAAATCAAAAACTATTTTTATTCGATTGTTTGCCGAATTCAAATTGGGAACATTGGGCGAATTTTTTCAATGAGAATGTAGAAAAAAAATTCAATTTCTGATTAAATTTCTGTTCGTTTGTTCCGTGAAAATTGTCAAATTGAATTTTGCAATTTGAGATTCGTCGCAGATGGAATGAAAAAGGTTTCTTTTAATTGTGATACCAACGAGAAAAACAAAGTAATCGAAAATTTGTTCGCGCCAGGTATTTGATTGTCGTTACGTCACAACGACAGGAGGCATGTTCGAGGCGCTGTGCAATCACATTAAATATAGCACGAATAAAGGAAACATCAGGTAATTAATTGCATGATCAAGGCAAAATCAGTATGCGACTACATTATAGCGACGGTCACGTTTCAATTTTGGATTTCAACAGATCCGCAATAACAATTTTTCCTCAACGCACCGACGGCAAGCATGACTACAGAGTTTGGAATCAACAGCTAATTAGCTACGCCGGCTATAAGAACCCCGACGGAACCATCACCGGCGATCCGGCCAATGTCGAGTTCACCGATGTGAGCACTCTTAATTGATAGATTATCCCGATTTCTTTCTCGCCATCATCTTTTAGCCCCTCTTTTATATAAACTTTCCTTTGATTGATGGAGGATGAAAAAAAAAAAAAAAAAAATGATGACTCGAGTACAATTTTCTTCCTTTTATAATTGAATCTGATTTTTTATTGACAAAAAGAGTCGCTATTAATCATATAATGATAACGAAAGTTCGATCTAAAAAAATCAAAGGAAAGATCGGGGAGGAAAAAAAAGAAAGAATTATATAGAGAGGAGTTCAATTTCAGCGAAAAGTGATGTTTTTCAAGAGATAGAGAAGAGATTCATTTCTTTTCGCAGCTATGTTTGAAATTAGGATGGAAAGGTGCACGTACAATGTTCGACGTTTTGCCACTGGTGTTATCAGCGAACGGACATGATCCCGATTACTTCGACATCCCCGCGGAGCTCGTTTTAGAAGTGCCACTGTGTCATCCCACGTAAGTCGCACTTGAAAAAACCTCGGAACAAAAAATGTATGATAAAACGACAGGGATTTGAATAGACCGAGGGACAAAGGATAAAAGAGAACTTTTCTTGCTTGACGGATTTAATGAAATTGCTAGGCGTGCGGAATTTCGTGGCCGCACTCTAATTATATGTAAATTGTTTTAGATACGACTGGTTTGCAAATCTTGGACTCAAGTGGTATGCGGTCCCAGCGGTGTCGGGAATGGTATTCGACTGCGGGGGATTAGAATTCACAGCCGCGCCGTTCAACGGCTGGTACATGAGCACGGAAATCGGGGCACGCGATCTCTGCGATGTCAATCGTTATAACTTACTTGAGGTCGGCGCAAGAATTCATCGCGCTTTTTAATTCCAATCAATAAACATTTCAATTTCATTATCACTTGTTCTCTCTTTCAATTTTCATTATAGTTTTTTTTTGTTTCCTTCTTCTTAAACAATGCGAAATTTCGATCATTTTTTTCATTTAACTTTGTAACAAAAGAAAATGAATATCCAAGAAAATTTGAATCAACATTTTGGTTTCTTTTCTTGCCTTTTTCTTTGCAGTTTTACTTTTCTTCTGTTTTGTTATCAAACAAAAGGTTCAATTAATTGTGAATTTTTGAGCTGGCAATAAAGCAAGAAAAAGGAGAAATTAAACAATGTTGAATCAAAAAATGTTATAAAGAGAAGATAATAAAGAGTTGAACTTTAATCTCTTTTTTAGACTATAGCAACGCATATGGGTTTGGACACGCAAACCCCAACATCTTTGTGGAAGGATAAGGCCATGATAGAAGCTAATGTCGCTGTACTCTACAGTTTCCAAGTAAATGAATAGAAAAAAAAAAAAAAAACGAATTGAAAAATAAGTTGTGTTCTAAATACAATGGACCTTATCTTCTGTTGAATTGAGTTCGGATTAAAAAAAGAACGATGGTTTAGATTGGTGAAGATTATTTGCACTTTTTCAAATTGACTTTTGTAATCACGTTATTCCGTGTGACTATTTCTCCCTCAGATGAAGAACGTAACAATAGTGGATCATCACACCGCGTCAGAATCTTTCATGAAGCACCTCGAGAATGAAATAAGATTGCGAAACGGGTGTCCTGCTGACTGGATATGGATCGTGCCACCCGTTTCAGGTTCAGCGACTCCAGTATTCCACCAAGAAATGGCGTTGTATCATTTGAAGCCATCGTATGATGCTCAGGTATTTCAATTTCCAAGCGCAACATTTTACTTTCGTATGAGAAAAGAACAATCCGACAGTACAATAGAGCAAGTTCTTTATGGCGTTCATCTGAATTTCAAAAGTACTTTTAATATAAATTTCCCGAAATTGGTAGTAAAATTTATTTTCATGCAATTTTATGCAAATCGAGAGACAGTTTCATTTGTTTCACTCGTAGGATCCTGCGTGGAAGACGCATGTCTGGAAAAAAGGTCAGAAGGACAAAAAATTGGCGTCGAAAAAACCTCGGAGAAAGTTCCATTTTAAGCAAATCGCACGGTAAATATTACAAAAGCAAAAAGATAATCACAAAGTTCATTTGGCTCTTTTTTCTTGTGACGGTCAGAAGAGCTTTTAATGAAAAATACGATTAAAAAAAATGTGTTCAAATCCGCAGTGCAGTGAAATTCACTTCAAAACTATTTGGACGAGCATTATCAAGAAGAATTAAAGCGACAGTGTTATTTGCGACGGAAACCGGAACATCGCAAATGTACGCTGAAAAACTTGGCGAATTGATGGGGCACGCGTTTCATTCACAGGTGAGGCAACCGTGAGATCCATTAAATTCAATTTCCATCCTGTCACTTGATGCTTTAATAGCGTTATAAAGTTGCAAATAATTTTATTCAAGCGCTTAACTTTTCGATTGTCGTGTTAAATAGGTCTTGAGCATGGCAGACTATGACATTAGTAACATCGAACACGAAGCTCTTCTCTTAGTTATCACGTCGACTTTTGGTAATGGAGACCCGCCTGAAAACGGAGAGGTATAATGAAAAATTGAATCAATTGTTTTGTCCCCGACGAGACAACTTTTTCCATCACGTCTGTCCTTACAAAAAGGAAATTGAAAAAATCGTTTCAATATTATTTATTATTTTTTTTTGTTTTCAGGCTTTTGCACAAAACTTGTACGCTATGAAAATGAACGACAATTTGTCACACAACGATAGTAAAGTAAGGTAAAATGAAATTCAACTGACAACACCAAAAATAATAAAGTATTGCACAAAAAAATCGCAAAACAAATATCGCAAGGGAAAATATTTGTTCGGCAAGCAAACCCTGGAGCGCTAATTGAAAAATATTGATGTTATCTTTTCAGTCTTGCAACGTCAAAATCTTTTATCAAAGCCAACAGTCAAACAGAGGTAGGCAAAGTGAAAAAGCTAGATAGACTGGACTCTTTGAGAGGATCGACGACGGATTCACAGACTGATGATACTTTCGGACCACTAAGTAATGTCAGATTTGCTGTGTTTGCGTTGGGATCATCAGCCTATCCCAATTTCTGTGCTTTCGGTCGTTACGTTGACAATCTATTGGGCGAATTGGGAGGCGAGCGCCTGTTACGTTTGGCATTGGGAGACGAAATGTGCGGTCAGGAACAAGCATTCAGAAAATGGGCTGCTGATACTTTTGCCGTTAGTTCTTTGTCTTCCTGTTCTGATTAGCTCCAATGAAACTATACAAAAATACATTCAAACAAATTTTATTCAAGTATCATTTTAATTTAGTTTGTTTGATGAAAATTCAACAGAACAATTATTAAATTCTCATCCTCAATGAAAAAAGTTTGAAAGAAGAAAATGAAAAAAAAAACTTTCAATCAAATATTAATTATTTTTTAATCCAACTCAGGTTGCGTGCGAAACATTTTGTTTGGACGATGAAGAAACATTACTCGAGGGTGCTTTATCATTAGGTTCCGAAGCACTGTCGGCATCGACTGTCAGATTTATAAAAGCTGATCCAGAACCTGTGGCTACTGGTAACTATTTAAAAGCTTGTGAATCAGAGAAAGAAATATTATTGGTAAAAATGACGATCGTTCGAATGGGCAGTTAATTAAACTACTAATACAATTTGCAGCTCTTAGTAGGTGTCACAATAGGAACGTCACAACCTGCAACATGCTAAGGAAGACCAATCTAAGTGAAAGTAATTCAGGGTAAAATTTCATTTCTATTCGAGTCGAGTTAACGCGAAATTCGATAAACATTACAGAAGTTCTCGTAACTTTGTTCGAGCCAACTTCGCGAAAGTTAGAAATAAGCGATGTAAAAAAGCTGACTTTAAAAACTCTCAATGTTCTGTCCATTTGAAACTTTTTATTCGCTAAAGGATTAACAACGTTACAAGCACAGGACATGAATGAAAAAAAATGTTTTTCCATTACTGCATAGTTGAAATACAGCTTTGAAACAAACTTTTGGATTGACAATTTTTTTAGTTTTGTTTTCATTCGGTCTTTTGATTTAGAGGTGTGACGTTATTGCTGGAATTGGACGACCTGGCCGGAATGGAAATTGCATATAAACCTGGGGATCACTTAGGAGTTTTTGCCTGCAATAAAAGCGATCTTGTCGAGGAAATTTTAAAACGCCTCGACTCACCATTTGACTTTGACGCTCCTGTTCAATTACAATTACAAAAGCAATCTCACACGCCTAATGGTGATTAGCTAATCAGAATTCCAAGTTTTTTTGCAAATCTAAAAGGAAAAAAAAAAAGAATTGTTGCCTTCGAATTGCAAACAATTCAGATAAAACAACTTTTGTGTCTTTTTTTCTACGAATTACAAGAAATGTTAATTTTTTGTTCTCATCGCAGGTATCATAAAATCTTGGATACCTCATGACAGGTACATGCCTAATTCATTGAGAATGATGTTCACCAGATTCTTAGACATTACGACACCTCCAACACCAAACTTGTTACGATACTTCGCTTCAATTGCCTTGAATCCTGCCGAGCAAACGCGGCTAAACCATCTTGCCAATGTATGTTATTGATCATGATTTTAATCGAGTTAAAGGATAGACTTGGTGCAGATGACAAAAAGTCGAGCCAATTTTCAACTGATCAATTTGAAATCAACTTGATTAAATTCGCAACGGCAAAAATTCAACACTTGTAATGAAATAGACATCAATGATGCTAATGTGGAATTTACATTTCTTGGCAAATAAGATTCATAAAAAAGCAGCATCAACCGTGAATCGCAAATAAATTTCCTTGCTCGAAAGAAGGAGATAGAAAAAAATAAAGGTCATTCGTAAAACAGGGCTTAGAGTAAACGGAGTATAAAGTTTTACTTTGTACAAGCTACTAACTTACAGCCATTCGTCTCTAATCGGTAGTTCGCACTAAACACGATAAGCCTTCGGCTTGATCGTAAAATGCTTGTTCCCATCGATTTGCAACAGCCAATCAGGGGAAGCTCGATTTATGTTTTTGCCTGTCTCGTCTACCAAGTTCTTTATTCCTTTAATTAAATTATGAATACCAGACAAGCAAAAGTTATTCTGATAATAAAGATGTATTAATGCGTCATATTCATACCACATTCTGTATCCTGTACCTGTTCTTTCAGAATCCTGTGGATTATGAGGATTGGAGGCATTACAACTTCCCAAATCTGCTGGAAGTTTTGGAAGAGTTTCCCTCGGTTAAGCCTTATGCGCCTGTTTTAATATTTCATCTTACACCTTTGCAACCCAGATTTTACAGCATATCTTCATCTCCACTAGTTCATCTAGGACAAATTCATTTGACTGTTGCTGTGGTTCAATACAGAACTAAAAGTAAACCGGCACAAATCACTAATTTGAAATACAATTACCTCCTTGCTTTCCGATTACAGTTTCTCTCAACTCGAAAATCTTTTCTTGTTTTCTTGCAGAAGGAACTGGACCTCTTCATTATGGTGTGTGTTCAAATTACTTATATGAGATCCATGATGGAGACGCTCTTTATGTTTTTGTAAGAAGGTAAATGATATTAAAGAAACACTTTAAAGGATGAAACATAATCCCTGTGAAATATACTGCGTTGAAATGTAAAATAAAAATGTAATGAGACTTTTCGTTTAGTGCGCCGAATTTTTATATGCCAGCCGATACGAAGCCACCGATGATCCTCGTTGGTCCAGGCACGGGAATAGCACCGTTCCGAGGGTTCTGGCACCATCGTCTGGCGCAAATAAAAATGAATCCTGGTAACGTTACGAGTTTCGATCAATTTACCTCCTTTGTTCGACATAGTTCAAATTCCCACGAAACTTCAAACATCGCACATTTTCAGGACAAGAATTCGGTAAGCTATGGCTATTTTTCGGATGCCGAGAACGCGACTTGGATTTGTATCGGCAGGAGAAAAAAGAGATGAAACTAGTCGGAGTCTTGGATAAGGTCTTTTTGGCGCTTTCGCGTGAAACCGGAGTTCCAAAAGTAAATCCCAAAATGAAAAGCGAAAACAAGAAAAATGGCTTGGTAATGAAATATTTGTAAAAACTAATTTGTCTTATTCTTTCAGACGTACGTTCAAGATTTAGTTCAAAATGAAGCTACTGAAATTTACAATATGCTCGTAGTCGAGCGAGGTCACTTTTTCGTATGTGGAGACTGCACAATGGCCGAAGATGTCTATCAAACTTTGAAACAAATTATTCAAACACACGGCCAAATGACTGAAAAGGAAGTTGAGAGCTATATGCTTTCCCTAAGAGTACGTATATATTCTATGAGATAAACATTATGTCACAAAAAAATATTATATTAAAATGGAACTGTGTGTGAATTGTTTTTCAGGACGAAAATAGGTATCACGAGGACATTTTTGGGATAACTTTACGCACAGCGGAGGTGCACAGTCGTTCTCGGGAAAACGCGAGGAGCAGAATGGCTTCTGAGCCTTAAGCGTTGACTTTAAACTTTCAAAACTATTTTTGCCTATTAATAATAGACTACTCTTCGAATTTTACATTTTCTAACATATCTCTCAGAAAGTTCTCTGACCTATATCAGCTAATTGTGATTTGACATCCATATATGAATCAACTAAAATCAAAACTTCTAATCTGTAAACTGTTGTTTCAATACGTACTTACGATAAATATCAATACGCACGGGTTGTGTATTTTTCATATTACTATTTAAAATTAAATAACACTGTGAATGATATATTGAATTATATACTTCGTTATCGGTTTGATATCAAACGTACGAGATTTTAGCCTACTTAGACGTTAGTTCTGTGTAAAATTTATCGCACAATCTATGAATCAAAGTTTTGTTGTACATCTGTGTAAATTCTATTGACTTGTAAAAATCGGAATAAACTGATATGCCAAAGTGGAGTTTAGGTGACTTTGTTTAAAATAAACTCACTCAGTCTGGCGGTGACGTCATTTTCTCTTTTAATTCCGATTATATTTTACATAAATATAATTATTATGATACAACAGTGAAAACTAAATTACAAAAGTGGAATAAGTTGCTGAGACGAATTCAGGTAATAAATCATACTTTAATTTTAACAATCAAAAGTATAAGACAAACACAACTTTGTTCCAAATAAAATTTTGACCGATTAATACAAACACTGCTAAATCTAAAGACCTAGCAAGATAAATCGGGTGGGAGAGATTTAAGTAAGATTATTATCAACCGGGGTCTTTGATTACTCGACTTCTTTTCACTAACACAAATTGCTGCTTATTCAGTTTTGCAGAGCCGTCGTGTCTAGACCCGGTTGATCTTTCTTAGCCACGTTTGCAAGCAGTCGTTTGATTTCTGCGACAGCTTTGCCCGGATTCAAGCCCTGAAAAACAAGAAACCGCATAATTCATACAACCAGGTCACATGAATCATTTGTAATTATGTTACGCGCAAAATGATAATTTACCTTGGGACAAGTTTTCGAGCAATTCATGATAGTGTGACAACGAAATACCGAAAACGGATCTCTGAGTTTCTCCAAACGCTCCTTAGTGTAGTTATCTCTGGAATCAATTATCCACCTGTAAGCCTGTAACAAAAGCGTGATTAAGAGGTTGGTAAATAAATTATCTCGGATAATGGCATGACGGCTTTGTTAATTTGCACAAACACAAACATAAATGATTACCTGCATCAGAACTGCTGGTCCCAAGTACTTCTCACCGTTCCACCAGTAAGCTGGACAGGATGTGCTACAGCAGGCGCACAATATACATTCGTACAAACCATCCTGAAATTTAATCATCAAATCAATCAAATTCATTGATAAACGCTTCAACGTTTCCAATTAACATGCCGTGATTTAGATGTAACCAACATAATTATTGACTTCGCAACGGGCGAATATTAAATGGTGAACAAATAAACACAAATAAACTAATGAAATGAATTGCGAATGCCAAATGCATAATTAACATTCAAAATGTTACCAACCAGCTTTTCACGATCCTGTACGCTCTGTAAGTACTGTTGCTTTCCACTTTGTTTCACATCAGACCTTTGCAACCAAGGTTGGATGCTGCGATACTGAGCATAAAAATGGTTCATGTCTGGAATTAAGTCCTTAACGATGTACATATGAGGCAAAGGATAAATGTTCAAAGGTTTGCTCAGATCGCCGTCAATTTTACTGAAAAATAAATAATGAACGGAAAGTCAGGAAATCAGTTCATCATAAATTTATACGAGTTTGATCGTGAAGGCAAGTTTGATTAACGTTCTAATCAAACTTGAATAATTGAATTTACCTAATACAAGCAAGAGTGTTGGTGCCACCAATATTCATGGCACATGAGCCGCATATTCCTTCTCTGCAAGATCTTCGGAAGGTTAAAGTTGAATCCATCTCATTTTTTATTTTGATCAAAGCATCCAAAACCATGGGACCGCATCTAAAAAGTTCAAAATAAGTGTTCAAAATTTTAATCCGCCAAAGTAACAAATATCATTAATCTTATTGGGATTATTTTTTAATCTTTCTTTAGATAATTTTGAGAAACTGATTCTAGAAAGTTCTTCAGTCAGAACATAATTGTCTGAAATCATTGAAACGATTAAAAAATAATTAACAGTTTGTTATTATACATAAAGTCTTTTTTGTTGACCGAATGTAAACAAAATTTGATAACCTTTCGGTTTGACATAATTTTTCAGATTAAAAATGATGTCTTTTTTGGAAACTTGTTCGTTTTTGTTGTTCTTTTAACTGGAGCAAGATTAAATGTAATAAAATGCTCACTGGTTAAGGTCCACTTTGTACTCCTTCTGATAAGGTTTTTTCTCAGGTTCATCTGGATTCCAACGGTAGATGGAAAAAGTTTTCATTCGCGCTTCTGCATTTTGTCCCGCAGACACAGAAAACGCTCGCACCTAAATCAGAAACCGTGAAATTAAAGTATCAACTTAACCTGACAACTGACGGGTCGCATAACAAAAAATTGTTTTTATCCTCCATAAAATTAATCTAAATCGCAAATTCAAAAGGAAATGCATTGTATTTTCGGCAGCGATTGCGCAAACAGATGAAAATTAAGCAACATTGTGAAATGTTTTTGAAGCAGAGGTTATACTCGTCCAAATGTAATTTCTGTCATATGAAAGTTCTGTCAGCGTATCATTATTAGGAAGAAAAAAATTCGGACATGATAATTGGATGAGTTGAATTTAATGTTTGAGTTTTTTTCATTTAATAGAAATGAGTCGCGTTGGAGCCCCCAGGTCTGGTCGGAGTAAATCAATTGACCAATTCAAGTTATGGAATAATAAAATCATACTCACATGTCTGAGTGCATTTCTGCATGTTTGCGGGACAATGTTGGCCATGGTCGCGAAATTCCGTGTAACAAAGTTTGTTAACAAACCGTTATATAATATAAAAGGATATTGTAAAATGCGGCAAATGTGACACTCCTGCGAAGTACACTACTGTTTGATCGTGCTCAGGTGGCGCCACTGGCGGTCGTCAAAAAAGGTCCCCCGCCCGCAGTCTGCTCGAAATTTTAGTTTGTTCACGTGTCAGCCAGTCGATCAGGCGTTAAATAAAAATAAACCTGCCCATTGTCGAAACGAGCGAGATTTTTTGGAGCTATTCTATCTCAGTTTTGATTGCACTGACCAAACGACATTGTTACGGTGTCATGATTGAGATGAAAAATTGTGACAGACGCGTTTTGACACATGACTTGGTCGAATCTTGAGTGTCATCGATATCACACCAAATTACGATGAAAATGTTTATAAATAACGCATTCGTGAATTCTTTGGAAAAAGCAACGCGCAATTGTCACAGAAAAATTGTTTTCCATTTTGTCAGAAAACGTTCCTGTAGTTGAACTTGACGCACACGTGTACAATAGTAACTATTTTTGTTGTTAACAAAAATTTGAAAAACAAAAAACTTTTGAACTATTTTAAGGGTTTTTATTATTTCACACTGACAACGATGAGTAATTGCATTTTCAAAACTTGGAGGTATATTTTTTTCAGTAATCAGTTTTGTTGATTATTTCGAATTTGACAATAATTTAATACTTGGTTGAACATTTTTTACAGATCAATGTCCAGAGCTGATCAGATCATGTTACCATTCAGCGTAGGTGACAAAAAACGACATTTCCACTCAGCAATTTTTAGTGTTAAAATTAAAGAGTACGAGAATCGTAAACTTGTTGGGTATGACGAATTTTTGATTCATTAATTTATATTCATGCTTGCAAAAATTCACATTTATAAACATTCGTATTTCAAAATATTTTGTAATACTTGTTCAATACAATAATTACTTATCAAGTTGATAAGAAATAATACTATCAGACGTACAATAACATTAACATAATAAAAAAAACTGCACTTGATGTTTTGATGACATTGAAAATAAATTTAGTTTTTATCTAAAATTAAATTACTTATAAATAACTCAAACAAAAGATATTCAAATGGATTATTTGAAAGTGTCAATAAATGATAAGTCTTAATTATAAAATATTTTTCCTCTGCTTTTAGTTTCTCTATGGAACAAATATACGAAGTTGTCTCTGACGTGGAAAATTACAAACAGTTCCTTCCATTTTGCAAAAAGTCGGACGTTATTTTAAAGAAGAATAACTTCCAAAAAGCCAAATTGGAGATCGGTTTTCCACCCTTGACAGAAAGTTACACATCAGAAGTAACTTCGATCTACCCACGACTGATAAAAGCTGAGTGCAAAGACGGAAAACTCTTCGATCACCTCAACACCCTCTGGATTTTCAGCCCCGGTCTCAAAAATAATCCACAAACTTGTCTGATCGACTTTTCATTGTCCTTTGAATTTCGGTCCCTGATGCACCATCATTTATCTAACTTATTTTTCAACGAGATTGTTCGACAGATGGAAAATGCATTTTTACGAGGAAGCAAAGAGACGGTACGGCAAACCTTGCATAAAAACTGTTCGGCTGGAAAGATAACATTAATTGTTTATCAATGATTTATTGATGACTTGATGTGGCTATTACTTTTGTGTTTAAGTAACGCATTGTAATTTTAATGTATATAGGATTCGTTGTAAAAATGTCGAAGTGTAAATAAATCAGTGGGAAGACTATACCATTTTTATACAAAAATCCAATTTTTATTCGTATAAGGCATACATTTTTGTGTCAATAGACATACAATTTCTGATATACATCGGTTACTCTAGATATGAAAAACGAAGTTGTGTAAATTTATGATGATAAATTCGTCTTTCTTGACAAAAAAGCGCCCATTCCAAAATTATTCCATGTATTTCATGTATAATTTTTGCGAAGCATGTCACTTTTTTGCAATCCATGACAAATTGTTATTTGAGATGTAGCTACTTCGTAGACGTTCGTTTTCTATTTGAATTTGTCAAAGAACAGGTACAGCGAAAAGAACCTCGATGTAATTTAGGGAATGTCGCAAGAGAGAAAAAGTTGGAAGACTAAGAATAATTTTCAGCTGGTTAATTTTTCAATAAAATTTTGCTAGACAACATTTTCATGTAAAAATATAAACTTCCAAACGATGAACAGAACGAGGGATGTTTGGTGATAATGATCCATCGAGGAGTAACAAGTTTGATCTCATTAAATTGCAAATCGTGGTTTTTAAGTACTCTACTGTACTATCAAGTTGTAGCAGTGTAATAACCTTTTTATTTAACTGCATACTTAAGTCTTTTGATAGAAAAAAACATCAGTAAGTATTCATAAATGCATAATAACGATCGCACTTAACATAATAAGTATGGCCTAAAATAAATTAAGAACATGATTGTCGGTTATCAACTCTGCGCGATGGTAAATGTGTAAAGCGCGACTTGCTATAAGAGTTGCTGCCTGGCTTTTGTACGATTCGCATTATTTATTAGAGTATTTTAACAACTAATGACGTGTTAAATAAGAAGCAAAAAATCGATACCGTTCTGTCGAAGGACACTTTTTCCGATGAAACAAAATTCATCATCAGGACTTTTTATCAAACTTCTCAGATCTACAAATTGAATTTCTTTGACACATCGATTTTTTGCCATAAATATATTTCTCTAATTATTAGTTTTTGTTGTTAATAATAAATTGGTACACATTTTTTATTCTCAGCCCTGAAAAATGTGCACCAACATTTATCGATAACATTGTTAGATAAATTACAGCAATATACAAAGTGCACAGTATCGTAGAATAATGTTTTCAAGTGGTACAGCTTTTTTTAATATTCGCAACATTATTTGCAAATATTGGAAGGACTACAATAGGATTTTTATAAGAGTCCGCGATTGGATCGTTATGTTACTTGTAAGTCGGTAGAATGAGATTACAATTGTTCGAAGATCAGGAATATTGATTGGGAGTTCCTTACATTTCACTATGAAAAGTCTACAAAAGTATATAAATATTATAAAGACTTATAAAATTGAGTTTGGACACGTCAGTCTTGGCATTTTGTAGCACCAAAAACTTTGCGCGCATTCATATAAACATGAATATACAAAAAGTCTGTTAAAATTAAAAGAAAGTCTATTAAAATTGTTAATTCATCTTGTTTATAAATGATTATGTTTATTACTCGAATATGATTCTCATATCCTAAAAAAACGTGTGAAAATGTGAAAAAAAATCATTAATTTGGATGGTAAATTTTTTTTTATTAGCTCATAAATAATTAGAAAGATCGTAGAACACACAAATAAATAATTATTAACGAATTGATTTAAAATAATTTAAACACAGTATAAAAATATATCTATGCTTTTAATTTTGAAAATGACAAACTATCCAAAAATTTTCGACGACAAAGGTTAATAAATATACAAAAAAAATTGATCTTCTCTTTAAATGAATACGTATTAGTGAAATGTAAAGAAAAGTAAAGCTTACTTTTCTGTTTGTACTTTTGACACAAGCTAATACTGCAAAACAGTGCTTTTTTCATATTCAAAAAACGAAAAGGATAGGCCTGAGGCAAGATAAACGAGAAACAAAAAATAATTACACAAAACACTTGTTCTACGAAAAAAAAACGGCCGTCCCGATTGCGACGGTTATATCACATTTCGTTCAAATTCACGTATATTTTAAATCGTCGACTTGAGAATAACGGACGTTCGAGTCTAAGTACTATTTAGTCAGTATGGCTTGTTTTTGTTAAATAAACTTGTTCATTTACTCTGCTCTCCGTCAAGTCACTTAGTGTTTGAAGAGAGCTTCACTTTCTGGAGACCCATCAAGCATATCATCTCGATGTTTTTGCAGGTTTCCGGATAACGTTTGGTCAGGCCTTCGTCTTTTGAAGAAGCCAAGTTTCCACAAAAGAAGAGTTACCAATACCAAAAGCAACAGTCCGGCCAATACTGACCCGATTATAATCCATATTGATACTGGCTCTGCTTCTTGTTGGTCTTGTAAATCTGGACGAGCTATAGTTTCAGCCTAAAATTTAAAATAAAATTAAATAAACTCATGCCAAGTTACACATTTTTATCAAAATGTGATATAAAAAATATAATAATTACAATCGCAATATCATCCTTGCGATTTTCCTGCTGGATTACCACGTGAGGTGGTATTATAATCTTTGCATTAGATCCAATCTTGACTATATCTACTTTAGGATAGTCTTCAACCAGCGTCGAGTTCCACAGTCTGAAATAAAATTATGTCAATGAATAAAAAATTTTTTTATTGGAAGTGAAGTGAAACAAAATTATATTTTATTAATCCACCTTGCTTTGACTACAATGGTTGCTTCTTGCTTCTGTTGCAAATTGTATATTGTGCACGTAATATCAAAGCACTTCGCCGTTCTGCTTTTGCAGTTCTAGAAAATTGAAAGGAAGGATAGATGAAAAGATTGTAATATTGTTGAAAGAACTGAAAATGGCATTAATCGGTAAATTAAATCACCATTGACACGACTTGACTTCTGCGTCCGTCTTTATCAAAAACAATTTTTGTATTAACGACTTTTTCTGTGTCTCTCCTTGTTCTCATGAAATTGGTTGTGTGATTCATCAAAGTGTAAGATGCAGGTGTTGGCGCGAAAATGGGATCTATATCATCCAATCCCACGCTCCCCGGCAACTTGAGTGGATTGGCTGCGTGCCCTGCTGGTAATTTGCATTCACCGTCGCCTAAAGCTGAATAAATTAAATTTAGTTCTTTTATTCATGTCCTTTAATGCACAATCAGTCATTCATTGTTCTTACCTTGAACCGTGGGTATTTCTTCTAAGTATAAAAGCCACTTTCCGTGAGCTTTATCATTCGCAACTTCATAAGGCCAGGAGATAATGACATCTAAACTGCTGACTTTCCAAGGACCCTCGTTGAATATCTCGTAAATGTGTGATACTCTTGGTCCGATGTCGTTCAAATGTTTCATCGCCGATTCGCCAATTATTGGACCACCGTAATATTCTCGTTGTGATTTCGCGGTACTAAACAATTTGAAGCAATTATGAAGTAATATTTCAAACAATAGTGCTGTTAGAAAATTGTTCTGAGGATTACCCTTTGATGGACAGTTCCGCTCTTTTAAGTACAGTTGCATACAAATTAATTGGCGGTTTCTCTTCAGGTTGCCACGAAGTTGAATTGGCGAACACAGTGAATTTCAACTGCGACTCATTGTCTTCAAGACCCTTGGGATCAAATCTAACTTGGATATTCAAAATTTTGTCTTTTTTGAACGGGTTTCCGATGGAGCAGGAAACGATGGTGCTATTGAAGAGATTACACGTGACAGAATCGTTGCTCTTGCTGGCAATGTAATTCAGACCGGCTGAATGGGTAATGAATAGCTGCGCTTCATATGCAGATTCACCGGCATTCGTCACACTAATGTCAACAATTACTTCTCCTCTTTCACCCAAAAGAAGCTCATAAAAGTTCGGCCTTGTAGATGAAGCTGCAATCAAAATAATTGGCATTAGTCGATTCAAATACCCTCCAATAATTCATTTTTATTATAATCATTCGCATAATTACCAGAAAGATCCAATCTCGCTTGTAATTGCAGATCACTTTCACAGATATCATTGTTTCCACAGTCTTTCTGGAAAGTCGCCTCGAAAATCCGAGCTGCTTCTTGTTGGTTCAAAATTGGATAAAGATTAATGTCTGACAACTGTTCTCCTTCGCGCGGCATTACAGGCTCTTCTTGGATTAATGTGTAATTCAATCTGAACTTGATTGGTGATTGAATATCACGAGTATTCTCCTAAAAGTCAATTAAAGTTTCAATGAATTGAAATTTATTTAACGCTAACATTTAGTTTTGATTCGTTTTAAAGATCTATTTGTGTCTGAATTTCACAGTTTGTTTTTCTTCGAACTGAAAAAGTTTTTTTTATATATCTCGAAAAAACTCACTTTCAAATACACCGTTTCTGTTTGGCAATGAATGGGGTTGGACAAGTCCAATGTGATAACTCGGTTGACGTAATTCTGTCTAGTGCCGCTGCTTTTGCCGAACCAAACTCGCGAAAACTTTTTGCTTCCGGAATAAGTTTCCGCCTCGATGAAATAATTCAGCGACAAGTATTTCATATCGTCGTTTTCAGAGACTCCGCTTTACAACAAGCTTCAAAAGTGATGCTGCAACAGAACGGAAAAAGTGTCACTCTCACGTCCATTTACAAGTGAATTGTTTATTCCCAAAAGTATCTTTATACTGGACAATTTACCAAGTGTAATTTGACTCCGGGTCGCCCGCGCAGCCAGTTCTGTTTGGATCGATGGGCTCTATCTTGTTGTTCTGCGATCCATTGGGACGCATTTGTCGAATATAAGTACTAATGTCAATGATTTTCCTTGCTCTTAAAAGGACCACCGCAGCGTCGTCGTAAGCTCCAATTAATAGGTCCGGATATCCGTTACTGTCCATGTCTAATCCACCACTCAAGGAGTAACCGAATGTTTGAACCGGTACAGGAGTATCCTCCGAGTGAATCACCTGAAACAAATTTCAGGAGAGTTTTTATTTGACGTTAATTCAATTTCACCACCCACTCTCTTTTGAAATGTCAAAATTATACCTGCGATGGAGTTGTTATGACTCCCCTTTGTGATCCTAGATAGATATACACAGTTCCTTTTCCTTCATACGGTGCTCCGATTGCTAAATCTTCATATCCATCTCTGTTCAAATCTCCAAGATTAGCCAGAGCAAATCCAAACCTGATCAAACGAACGTTTCATCATTCACTGTACAGAATAATAAATTCAGACATTTGTTTTAGAAAATATGAAATAAAATGAACCTTGACTCCTGTTGCCGTCCGACCAGTTTCACAGGCTTGCACTTATCTTCGTGCAACTGATCTTTGCGACTTTTGCAGAGATTGCTATAGATATACACTGCGCCTCCCTCGGACTTATCAAAGTAGAAAGGTGCAGATACAATCAGGTCGGTGAGTCTGAAAAAAATGAGACATCCCATCAATCAAACTCATTGACGAACTGAGTGTCAGACAAATTGATAGACTCGATCAATCATTACTTGTCGCCATTCAAATCAGCCGAGGCGATCTGGTATCCGAAACTAGAACCGAATTGCTCTCCGTCTAGTATCATGACAACTTCCATATCCTGCACGTTATCATGACGATTCAATAGAATAACTTGACCCGTTCCATTTGAACGAGGCGCTCCAGTTGCATAGGAGAGAATTTTACTGTCAAAAAAGTTTCCCACTGTCACTGACATACCTGAAATTAAAATACGTTTTGTATTCCGTTTGGAATTGAACTTTTGCAGTTCAAGTTCATATGTATTCCAATGAATGAAATTTGCGGTTTGCTGGAAAAAAAAGTTGTCGTTACCCAGGTAGCTGTATTTCTTAACCGGTGAGGTCTCCTGCATGGGTACATTGTAAACAGTGTTATCTCGATTCAAGAATTCTTCGGAAACAGTGAAGAGATAAATTGTCCCTTTCCATGTGTGGGGCCCAGGCGTGCCTATCACCACACGATCTTCGGAAGTCAGCATTCCGCTTGTGCCAGCTTGACAAAAGCCGAATTGTTCGTGGGCTCTGTTACATAATCATACATCAGGAATGCAATCAATACGTAATAGCTATGAATGGAAATGTCTGTTCGGTTCAACGTGATGAAAAAAAAAAGTGCATACAAAAAGTTTACGAACGAAATACAATGAAGTTGGTGAAAACTAAAATTGATGGATGATTTTCTCGTGCGAGAATGCACATTGGCGTAACTCAGGCCATGATTCGTCTATAAATAAAATTAAAAGTTTCGTCTGATCGAGACTGATGCGGGATGAGCTGAGAGACTAAGTAAAGAATGCGGGGTGTTTAACAAATGATCTCACTTGTTCGTCGGTTTCCCTGAGCATGGTTTCTTCAGATCCAGATATTTCAGGTCTTGCGTTAATATATAACATTGTCCCTGACCCCATCGCGAATCTGCTGTTTTAACTATGTGTCTGTGAGCGCACACCTAAAATACACAAAAAAAAGTTTCGCAGCGATTAGTGATGCAAATTGCCAGTTCATTAAAAACTATTTTCACTTTTCAATCATTTTTAATGATGAAAAGTTTTCCGAAAACTTGAATTTTACTTTTGACAGTTTGAATTTGAATTTTTATTGGATTGATTTTTATAATGAAATTGTTATTTTATTTTAGATTCAAATATTTGGATAATATAATCTTTTCCTCGATTCTGATTTGAATTTTCAGTTGGATTGGTTGCGAATTCATTTCATTCACAAAATTAAAATAACGTTATGTGGACTAAAGTCAGCGATTCATTTCCTGTTATGAAATACAAACCAGAACTTTGCCGCCTTTGCCTTGGCTGTGGACTGTAACTCCGAGCCACTGTCCATCCTTGATTTCGTCATTCAGAGGCACGGAAAGATCGTCAGAGTCAAAGCCTGAAATAAATCAAAGCGTGTAAGCAATTGTGCAACTTGCAATTGCATATTGAAACGATCAGTGCAGGTGGTGTGCTTGAAACTGCTTCAGGTAGTTGTGACTCAAGAACGAACACATGAAAATGAAGTTACAAACTCTCCAGCAGGCAGAGGCTTGATTGACACAAGGCAGGAGAGATTCACATTTTCATTATTTTCTTTTGTTTATTCAAAAAACGAACAAATGACACAAAACAAATAAAACATCTCCTAGATTTGATTTCAAAACGGTTAATTTTCTTGTTAGATGTTAAATTTCACGACACTTTTTGTTCAGCTACATTTTGAATTGTTAAATTGATTTTATTAGATTACGAGAAGAATATTATTTTGTAAGAAACAATTTGTTAGACAATTATTTTGATTTTAATTACAGTATTGGAAAATTATTGAAAACTTGAGATTGTACAATGCGATGATGATGAGTACTGGATTATGAATCGCATGATGAGATGAACCGTGATTTATTTCAGCGATGATTGACAAGAGGCAAGAGAGGAAAATCGTCAAACAAATTTAGAAGCGTATTCGAATTGGCGGCAAGCTTTGTCGAAAATTTTCCGCAAAATGCAATTCATAAGCGAAGCTCACAAAATTTGGGCTGTTTGAGGATTGCTGCAAAAAATTTATACAGTCACTTGGTGAATTTTTGTTTATTTTGTTTAGTTTTTTTAGTCCAGATTAATTGCAGGGTTGGAGTTGAAAAAATTAGTCAGGGTGATTAATCAAAAGTTTGTGGCATTCCTATGGTCGTAGAAGCACGTTTTTTGTATATCATTTGAGAGGTGTCCTGGTTGTTATCAAACTCGAAGTCAGACGCTTGCGGTTAATCACGACAAGCGTAACTCAACTTTTGGTTAAGCACAGCAAAATTGCTCATGCTCGACAGAAAAATTTTGATTAGTAAATAACGTCGTGTCGTGCACTGGATAAGTTTTTCATTCGGCAAATAATACAAAATGTAAAAAAAAGACACTCGAGAACTTTCCATTCAGTTCATTCGAATAAGAACTCCATGGGCTCACTTACTTGACTCATAAAGACTTCCCTCTGCTTCTCGGTAAACCAAAACATAATGTAATGTGAATTATTCTCGTCAGTGGAAGTGTAAGAGTTTATAAGTAAAATTTTGTTCAAACATAAATCGAAGTTTTTTTTTATGTTGGATAACACTAATGATCAAATCGTAAAGTTCAACTTTCTTCATTGATTATTCATTTTGCGATTTGATTATTAGTTTGTATTGTGAATGTCATGTAAATGTGATGTAAAAATCAGGTTTTCAAATAAAATTCACTTTTAGATTTTTTCAATGTTTTTCTATATCATTTTTTTTTTACTTTGTGACTGATCAGTTGTCACAATTATCACATGACGACTCAGAGAGCACTAATGTAGCCATAAATACAAAGATCAACTTCATTTGCGTAAGAATTGTTTTATCTAATTTGCCGTTTCCTCATTTGATAATGCGAGTGAGTTTTTGTCTATGCAGTTTCAGTGTAGATTACATGGTTTATTTTAATTGCGCTACTGAAATTGGTCTACACAAGTGCAACTACAATAGAAATACTTAAAACTATTAAAAAAATACTAAAATTATCATAAAGATAAAGGAAATTAATAAAAAATTTTTTATTGTAATCAGTGAATATACGAATGCGTGATATTCTGTGTTCCATTACTTTGAGTACTACTTGTACACTAGACATTTATAGCAAAATCTCGAGCAAAATCTATTACTACACCGAACTCGAAACGTCATTCAGTCAGAAAAATCTAACATAAACCTAAATATCCGACGGATTTTACTGTTAAATTCTGTTACTTGTTGAATTCAAAATGTGACAAGGAAATAGATTTGAAATTCTAAAATAACTAAATTCTAAACAAAAATGTGACCATTCATCAGACTCTATTGCACAGTATAAATATTTACTTTCAGACTAAAAATATTTTGTTTACAACTCTTTAGTTTTATAGAATAAATAGATCTATCAATATTCACCAATTTTTTTACTCTACAACTTTTTAAATAATCAACTATAAAAATTCTATTAAAAGTGAATGTAAATTTTACTTACTCAATTTGCCATCTGCAATGACCTGTGTACAATCGTTTGTCTTTGTTGTCAAAGGGCACTGCCACAATGCTCCAGATCTATTTGTTCCCGGCTGGATATTTTGATCCAAAGGTGCGCCTACTAACATCCTAAAAAACAAAAATTCAACATTTTAAATATTTATAAATTAATAATAGAATTATAAAAAATGTTAAAACTTGAAGAAATATAAATAAAACAAGAATAAAAAAAAGAAAAAAAAAATAAACCGATGCCAATTAAGATTAAAAGATCGATACAAATTTCAAACAAATTGGATGCCAGGTCAGCAGATGTGCACCATAACGATGATTTTCGAAAACCATGTTTTTCGGTTGTAAAAGTGCATATCATATGTCTGAGAGGTCATAATGGTATTATTTTTCAAAACCCATTCGTTATGGTATTATGGCTTTGAATAGAAAAGGTGTTTATTTAAACTGGTACTCATTCAAAATGCCATAATTTATTACAGGTCTGTTCGTTAAGGTGCATTCAATTTTTATCCACCTATTTGAATTTTAATCAACATTCAATGGTAGGCGAAATACAAAAAACTGAAATATTTTAGAAAACAAGTCTAAACGTAGAAACCCATAATTTTTACAGTATATGTAATGGGATTGATTTTAGTCACGTATTATTATACATGAGTCATCGACATGTGCACAATGGTGAGAGATAAACACTCGGGAATTATGTAATAATATTAATCTGCTAAAGCCGTTCGGATGTTGACAAAACTGTTGAACAAAGTTAGAGTCAGGCACATTCTCCAACTATCAACACCTGCATTTTTATCTCAGAAACAATGTGCGAAAAATCACACGCCCATTTACTTTTTTTTTATTTTATTTAATCTTTCCAGATCCACAAAAATACAATATTACAATAACAAAAACATTTTTATCTAAAAACACTTAATTCATAAATCAAGTTACAAACAAATCAAATTGAGATAAAATAAAAAGTCGGTATGTTGTAATACACCGACGAGAGAGAGAAAAAAAGGTGAATTATAAAAAGTAGAAAGTGAACAGAAATAAAGTTAAGTCTACAACGTGTAAATATGTAATTCCAGTGGGAGATTAGAAAAAGAATTCATAAACACGAGACAAAGCTTAGCAAGCAGGCCTAAACCGACACCATAAATCGAATTATAAAAAGTGTGCAGAACAAAGGCGAGGCAGAAATGAAACCGAATATAAAAACCATAAAACCGCCGAACGGGTGAAAGAAAAGGAGACGGCAAAAAAGGAAGAATTCCGGCAGCGGAGGATGAATGGTGGGATTGTTGACGCTCACCAACTCGTGACTTTGTTGTCGACTTCCTGGTGCTCGGCCACGGAGAAGCCGAAGTAAGAACCGATCGCGCCTCTCTTGATGACAGGTATCCGTGGCTCCAAATTGAACGTGGACACATGACATATGCAGAGGGCGAGCAGCACGTACGTTGAACCCTTCATTTCGGATAGGTGTCGGCGCCCAATCGCGCGTCCATAAGATGCTGAACGGCGCGTCACTCGACGACCAAGTACCGTACGCGTTACAGAAAAATGCCCGCTGGCGTCTCCTTTCTCACCTCAAGACCCCGTTTCCCGTATCATCGGAATCCACCCACGCGCGATAATCTCGCCTCCCTTTGAATCTTGAATACGTCTGAGAAGCATGAAAAACAATCAACCTCGCATTGTTGGCAACACTGACCAGGGCCGGCCAGATGAGATAAACTATAAACAACAATATTCTTTTTTTTTATTGATTTTTATCTTCAACTTTCAGATTCAATTTTCTTCTAATGAAAAATTTTTAATATTTTAAAACTATTAATTGTTTGTATTTCTTTTGTTTTTGCAATTCAGTTTTTGTTTATTGTTTAAAAATAATTTGCAACGGTAAAAATAAATTGTTTGACAAAATAGTTTTAAGATAATAAATGCAAATTGTCAAAAGTGACTAATGAAAGATTGAAAATGATTTTTTGTTCTTTTTACTTTTACCATTACCACGTTTTATTACTGAGTAAACATCGAACCACGTGACACACACCCATGTCACTAGTAAAGTACTAGCCCTGCAGTATACTTGACAGATAAAATCCCTAGGAAGTTTCCCTTTAAATTGCCTTTTCTTTTGCTGCAAAATCTTTGATTCGAAAAAACAAAAGACAATTATAGAGATAAAATTATAAATAAATATAAACAAACGTCAAACAGGTCTGACTATTTCGATTTAAATCACTGATTTTTGTTGATCGAAGATTGTGATTTATTGCAGTCCAAATATGGTTAGACACAAAATCAATTGGCATCACAAAAGTGGGCTTGGTTTTCATATTGCCACTGTTACCTAGCAGACGACAGCTCGAAAATAAATTCGAGTGACAAAATGGAGCGGGGTGACCTGTCGCGCGCGATTAACCTGCTCCACCTGCGCTGTCAATAATCGACGCACCATGCTCGGCTACAGGATGTTTCGCTCGGGCGTCACACGGCTGAGGACAATGTAACCGGGACGTTCGCGCTCGTGTCCATCGCGTTGCACTTGTCGCGACACGAGTCCCGTTCTTTACACACCGATACTCAATTAGCGCGACCGAGCTGATTGTCAATAAATATCACGAATGCCTTTTGCGCTCGCAAGAATGAGCGTAGCGTTTGATCCGAAGCAAATGCAGCCCAGTGCGACATGTAAGTATCATTTTTTGTTTCTCATTGTTTACATTTTTTTCGCCATGTAAACAAAAAAGTGTCAACAGATTTTCAGTAACATTTTTTTTTCTATTATTTATTACCGTTGCTTTAGAAAGCTTGTTGTAATTAAAAAAACATATTTATTATAATCTTGATTTTAATAGCGCCAGGAAAGGAAAAAGGAGGTGTTTTAATTTATGTTTTAATTGCTTTCAATTGAAATAAAAACAAACTTGATTAAAATTGATATTTCTTGTATTTTTTTTTTTTTTTTTCATAAAACTCCTTGTTCTACTTTTTTGAACTTGTTATAAACTTTTCATCTCCGCAGTATAAAAGTACTGGCTTGCTACACGTATGTAAAAAGTTTATGAACTTTGACGGTAATGGTTGTATACGACAAACATAACACACTTCGAAACTTTTAAAATATTAAATTTCACCCTTGTTGATTTTTCAACTCCTACAATTTCCTGCAGGATGTACATCAATTCCATATTGTTCCTGTAGCGAATATTTTTTGTCTTAACTAGAATTGCGATTAATTGATGTCACATAAAAAACATCTGCTCATCTTCTGTTTCGCTGTTCATTTTGCAGGTCGCTCAAGATGATGAGAGTTAATTTCAAAACAATCTTGCTACTATTGATTACTGCTGGATTGAGTTCGCTGCTCACATCATGGAATTATTGCGGCAATTCCTTTTTCTACGAAACGCAGATTGGAAAAATCAACTGCAGCACAAAGTGAGTTTTTTATCCTTCTTTCATTTGAATTGGATCAGATTTGAATTTAGATAATCAAGCGACCAATTTCAATTCCCATTATTTTGTTCTTCCAGGATAAGAGTAACGAACTTGGGTACCAGGAAATTGATTGTAATATAAACGGTGGATATTCCATTGGCTGTCGAAAGGAAGGGGATGAAGTTTACATTCCGTTTTCTTTCATTCATAAATATTTTGAGGTAATCTTATAATCAACAGTTCTATCTTTAAGAAACCCTCGAAGAATTCAACGATCATTTTATGTTTGAAATTTTAGATTGAAATTCAACGCAATCAAATTATAATCGAAAAATAAGCACAAAAGATTGGTTTGAAATTTTTGGCTTATTTGTTTTAATTTGCAAGAAAATTAATTTTAAATTTTGTTTTAGATTTATGGAAAGTTAGCTTCTTACGATGGGCTGGAACGATTCGAGTGGTTGCACAGTTACTCAAAGATTGTCACCCCGAAGGGCAAATATGAATCGCACGGAGTATTCATGACCTTTGAGAATTATAACGTGGAAGTACGTGAGCGAGTAAAATGTGTGAGCGGTATTAACGGGGTGCCAATCTCCACCCAATGGGAGAGTCAGGGCTACTATTACCCGACGCAAATCGCGCAGTTCGGATTGTCCCATTACAGCAAGAACCTAACCGAGCCCTACCCGAACAGGAAGCTAATCGAGGATGCAGAAAAAATCAAACAGGATTGGAGCGTGCCTCAGGGGTCCCTGCTAAAACGAGTTTATGACAAACAATCGAATAGTTACGTCCTGAAATATGCAACGCCAGAAACCAGCTCATCCGGCATCTCGTTAAAGCTCGACCATCTGCTGGATTTTGTCATGAAATTTGATTTGTGTACGCGAGACAATGGCAGCGTTATTGTAGTTCTGCAATCAAGGGAGAAGAAGGATAGTTACTATCTGCACTATACCATGAGCAATGTTGTGTTAAGGGTTTTGAACAATCACATCTTTTATGGCATCGGAACGACGAATAACTGTTGGAGGAGATTGACAAGGGACTTGGTTGTTGATCTGCAGAAAGGTCTTAGTGTAAATGATAAATCGAAAAAGAAGATATCAAGGTTTAAATTGAAGGTAAAGTGACGATCAATGTTTGTTTCAAAAAGTTTCTTCTTGTAAGAGAATTTGTGCGTTTGCTAATGTTGTTTAATCATTTGGATATATTTGTTTGCATATCGTTAAATTTGTTTTTCAGCTTGTTAAAATAATACTCAACGGTTCTGGGATGATAGACAATCTAACATTATCGACTAGCGAGCACATGGAACAATTTTACGATGCGGCGCGATGGTTCGTTGCCAATCAAAACATAACTTCTGGAGGTTGGCCCAATCATGTCAGAAGAAAAGTTGCAACTGGGATGGGTGTTCTCGAGCCTGGATGGTAAGTCAATTATAAACATAAAAAAAACTAAAACCTCGAATCATCTCCATTAAAATTTTGTTCCAGGTATTCTAGCATGGGGCAGGGTCACGCGATGTCTGTCTTATCACGCGCATTTTACCACACAGGGGAGGAAAAATATTTCAACGCCGCAATCCGAGCTATGAGACCTTTCGAAATTCCATCCAGTAAAGGTGGATTTGCAGCTATGTTTCTTGATAAATACGTTTGGTACGAAGAGTATCCAACGACACCCCCGTCGTTCATTCTGAATGGATTCATCTACTCGTTGATCGGCCTTTACGATCTGAAAAGTATGCTCCTGTCAGCTGGTCGAGACTCCGAGAAGGCGTCGCAATTGTTCGACCAAGGTATGAACTCGCTAAAGAACATGTTAACCCTTTACGACACAGGCTCGGGAACCACTTACGACCTACGTCATTTCACTTTAAAAACTGCCCCTAACTTGGCGCGATGGGACTACCACTCAACGCACATTAATCAGCTTCTTTTGCTAAGCACCATCGACAATGATTCTATTTTTACAACCACAGCCGAACGATGGATCGGCTATATGAACGGCAAAAGAGCAGCGCATAATTAATGTAACTCAATTGCAATTTTCTTCTTTGCTAGTTTCCTTCATTCGTAAAAGCTTTTAATGAATCGGAGTTAACGTTCGTTAAAGAAGTGCCAGGTTTTGTGCAAATTTTAAATTTGAAAGGAGCATGCATTTTATTGAAGAAAAAAGGAAGAGTTCAGATGAAACTGGACGGCTCTCAAAGTACTTAGCGAAGAAATAAAAGTCAGCAGTTTATACTCTAATTAACCAGACACCAATAGATCTCTTTTTGTAGCTTTGTCGTACTTGCTTCGAGAGACATTTCGCCTCTTTGTTTCTACGTAATTTAAAATGCAGTGCAATCCTTCCCTGAAGCTTAATGTAATGAGATATAAAAAAAGACGTGAATGTAAAAAGAGGATTCTATTATGAAGTTCCCCGATAGACAATACCAGTTTTGTAAACCGTTTGCGTGACAAATTAGAAGTGATTTGTAAAATAGGGTTACTCGGTCCGAGGCGTCAGTGCCACGTCAATTCGCTTTTTCATCCACGATCGTTTTACGTGATGATGATCTGAAATTGGATCAACCGCATGTATCAATGTCAATAAGTCGGATACATGAATGTAGAGTTGCTTAAATGATCTTTGTACAAGAGACTGTTGAGAGCTATGTATAATTTTTATATTATTTTGTACAACTTTTTTTTGTCATCGTAGTACTTAATGCACAAAGTTTTACGTTTGTTTCATTTGATTGTTATATTGTTTATCGAATCTGAGTTTAAAAGCAGCCCTTTCCTGTGCCAAATCTTTGTATTCCTTTTTGGAGCATCAAAGGGTTGATTTAAGTCCACGAATTTACGTCATTTTTCAGTCCATGAAAATCACGTTTGTTAATTTGAAATGATTGTAAAAATTTGTTCCATCACAGTATAGAATTCAAGTTTTCAGCTTATTTTAGATGTTCCGAAGTACTTAACATTCGTCGAAATAGACTTAAGGATGTATAATTGATGTTAATATTTCAATGGACGAAAAAGAGTTAGCACTTTGTGGAGAAACAGTATCTTGCCATGCTATAGTGATTACAAGGTTGTAAAGTGTATAGTCAAATTAAACCTCAAGTACGACAACTGTAAACAATTAGACCAACAGGGTAGAAGTGATGTCGGTGATAACATTAGGTGTTCACTAGAATTATCTTGATTACCAAGTGATGCTCAGAGTACCAGTTTAAAAATCACCATTCCATTTTGGTTTACCAATAGAACATATAACTTTCTTACTACAAGCACTTTTTATCTCTAAAAAATAAACTCAAATTAGTGATTGTGCAATTTTTGTTAACAGGAAATTTGGAAAGTTTGATTTAGTTGTAAGTTGAACAATGAAAGTGAAAATTAATTGTAATAGCTCTTTTGACGTGAACAATCGTGCTTCCTTCTAAAACGCGGAACCGATTGTTTGTAACTAAGAATTTTGTATTGAAAAAAAAAACATTCCAATGAATAAAACTTAAGGCGACGAAATGAGAATGAAAGAAAGCGCTTTAGCTAGGCCTTTTAGCCCCTGTGCTTTCGTTTTTGTATTCTTTTGTATCACTGCAGAGTAACTGTTATAATATAGTGTATGTAAATTATTTATGTAATGCATCCATAGGATCACTAATTGTAAGAAAAAAGTAGTATTTTTTCATCGAGACTATTTTTTGCGAATTCTACCTGCTGCGAGTGCAAGAAAGAGAGAGAAAAAACTTAAATTTTAATGTTCAAGTCTATGCAAAGTAATGTCAATATGAATATGAATTTTTTTAATAAAAAAACTCGATCGGTGCTAAACATGTATATTCTATAATTTGTAATACAAATTTTAATTTTTCCGAATGGGAGCAGTTTTTGTATTCTTCATATTGCATTACTTGCACAAGTTGAAATGGCTCAAATTTTGTAAAGAAAAATGTTCACAAATTGTATTGTACGTATGTACACAAAAGATGATTTTTGATTACACAATTTGTTCCTCACCATTGTGATTTTGGTTTAACTTTGATTGTGCCGCGACAAATGTAAATAATTGAGATGAAAATAATTTATACTAAAGAGAGATTTTAGACCGTATTTATCAGATGAATTTCTACGATAATACAATTGTACATTCGCCGGTGCGAACATCACATGATGAAATTGTGCGAGAAGTCATAGATTGAGAAGGCAGCAACGGTACATGTATAAATGTACTTTATTTTGACACAATAGCTTTACTGTTAACAGTTGAAATAAATATTATTTATTATAATTCGAAGAATAAAGATTTTCACTTTTTTTAAAATAAAAGTCGATGCGACAGGCACGTAGACTAGTTTAATAAACAGTCCATGAAAATATATACGCTTAGACTTAAAGTTATACTTGTAAATTACTCGTCGCACCTGATTTTTGATTTTGACTGCTCAATTAACCAGACTGAATAAAATCTGATAACTATTTACATTGAATTTGCAAGCATAATATTTGTACGTGACATTTGATCAATTGAGCAGTTCAAATCACAGAGAATATCAAGTCCAGAATTAATTGGAACACTTTCATTAGAAAAGCAATTTGAATTGTTGATGAAAATAATATGCTTTTGATGCGCTACGTGTTGGCAATTTAATTTGTTTGATGAACGGTGTATGATTAATGTTTAATCGGGCACATTATTTGTACATGTAAAAAGAAGGCGGAAAAATGTAAATCTAGAGAAATAGATACAATTTACGTGAAAATCTTCTGACTTTTATTATTTCTAGGATAGAAAAAAAACAATAGAGTTGTCATATGCGGGTGTCTAGCTTGTACATTCAGACTAGAATGAAAATACAATCAGCACTACGTGATCAAATAAGACCAGTTGAATTGTTTGAATTTTGACAATCGATTGTACTAGTAGCATAAATTATATTTCTGTACAGTTATATTCACCTGAGGAACAATCAATTGACATTTTATACAGCAAAGGAAACATCGAAATAAACGCAACACACGCACTAGACACCGTATTTCAATCGAGATCAATCAGACAGAATCATCAATTCACAAATTTATCTTTACAACTCTTCTCATTAATTCTTACATTAAGACTTTACAAACGTTCCATTAAATCCATTTATAAAATCTCCACCAAACTCGACACATACTCGGTCGTAATATAATTTCAAGCATCCTCAACCAAAACAATTCTTTACTTTAAAATTCCATACATCCTACCGTGATATGAACAAGGAAACCATCAACGTTATCATAAAAGCTGGATTTGTTCTACGTTAACAATCTTCGCTTGTTCCATTGGTCGTTCGTTGATATAAAAATGCAGTGCAAAGCGAGACAATGTATTTCTTTTCACTGCACTTTTATCAACGTGAATAACTTTTTTAACAATCGATAAGCATGAAAAATTTAATAACATTTGCCTAAAAATTTGAGTGCTTATAATTTCAAGTGATTACGTGCTATGAAAAACGCTAGGAAATGTATCTGAATTGAGATTCGTTGAGGAGAGGGACATGTCTCCGGTATTGCAAGGTATTGTGGGAATATTCGAGCCCTGGATTGTAAATCCATGATAATCTTCGGGAGCGGTTGTGACTGGTTTCAGAGGGGAGGGCAAATTTGCGTCAACGGTCTGACAATCGTCTAATAAGCTGCCAGAAGCCATGGCATCTGTGGGGAAATCGCTCGAGAGACTATCAGTCTGGGGGTCCAAACTGATTAGACTCATATCGTCGTCGGCGCGACTGGCGTCCCCGCCGAAGTCTCCGGCGAACGGCGAAAAATCAAACGTAGGCGAGGGTGTCATGTAATCGTCCAGCAGAGATATCTTCGAACTGCCGTGCTGAGTTCGAAGGAGCTCGCCGTTTGATTCTTGATCGGTCGATGAAGAGCAATAAACCTTTGGAAAAAACATGTATTCTTTCATTCTAAAACGTCTTGTTCACTCGTTTTTTCAGAATACAAATAAAAACAAAACTACACATTCAACGTTGCTTTCTTTTTTTTTTTTTTTGTTTATTACAAAAAAATATATATACTTCTTATCATCACAACGACTGTTTTAGACATTTACCTGAGGACAAAGAGGAGGAGGTAATTTGTAACTTTCATCATCATCGTAATCGAGATTTGTGGGAATTCTCTCGGTGTGTTTTATTTCGAGAGGGATATTCTTTATGGCATCGTTCACGTCTGTTTCAATTTTCTCGTGAAATTGAATCATTCGATTCTGCAATTCGTAAGCTTCTCGCAAAATTGTATCGTTCTTTTCTTTGAGTTCGTCCAGAATTTTGATATCATTGCACATTAAATGTAAACTCTGAAAATGATGAAAATCCACGTCAATAAGGTTTCGAAATACTGAAATTCAATCAAATAATGTTGATGGTTGGATTTGACAGACTTACTTCGCACATCATCAAAGCAGATTCCCAAGTATTGGGCGGCATCCGTTCGCCTGTCATGTAAGAGTTGAAATCTTTGTCTGTCATATTAAGAGTAGCTGCCGTTAGATTTTCTATAAACGACACCGCACAGCACTGCAAAATACAAATATTTTTGTTCCATAAAAAGTAATCAATATATAAAAATATATAACGAACAAATTGGATGAAAGGTGATTACCAAAGTCGTGAAATAATATCCCCCTTCACCAGTCATCAACCTACTTGCGTTGCAAAATCGAGTTATGAAATTGATATTGCTTTTGAGTCGTGCTGGATTTGCTTTGAGAACGATAAAAATTAACGCAGGCAAAAATTCATCCGCCGATGCTGGCCTGCCCACTGACAACTGTAATAACACAAAAATGTTCTTACAACAACGTACCACGCATGCCAATTTTTCTTGGGGTGCTTTAACCGCGTCCATATTTAACAGATCTGAAAACGAAACGTGAATGTCAGTGTAAAATTTTGTTGGATTGATTTTTCAATTATTCTATATCAATCACACTTACCTGTAATGGAAGTATAGACAAGGTCGCGAACTTCAGAACTAGTTTCATGAATCCTGCACTCGAGATTTTTTCCACTCACCCAACTCAGTTGCCTAATTCTAAAATTAATTACAAAAATGAAAAAATTTTATTCAAAAAAAAATTCATAAATATAAAATGCAAAATTGATTTTATATTAGACACATACCGTTTCTGCATCGCTAAATCTTTTTCTTCGTCTGAAGTATAAGGTGAACAAAAAAGAATCCTGTACAATGCAGTCATTGTATACCTTTCAAAGTAATCTAACAGTCTTTCTTTAACTTCAGCCGATAATCCTGTAAGTGATAGATTACATTTTGTTAACTTTGTTTGATCACCTGATGTGTGATGTGAATTGATGTTTCACCTGTATAAGCTTGATTGGTATCCATTCTTTTGGCAAATAGTTGGTAAGAATTCTGAGTAATTTCTGATAACTCTTCTATTCTTTTGGTATCTTTGTACTGGATAATATTGTAAATAAAAGTGTGCATGTATTTGTAGAAGTCACGTTCCATCGGCGTCTTAGACAAAAGTGTAATAAGATCTCCATTCTCAGATTTGATTTTGTTAAGATCTGCATTATCATGGACTAATTCTTTCAGTAATTCTTCATGTACTTGAACTGAAATTAAATTCAACTTTTAAATCCAACATTCATCTGTGTAAATTCGAAATTTCTTTTAAATAGAAAATTCTTTAGAAAGCAAACGATGCAAAGAGGAAATTGTTATTCTAAAAGAGTACCTTTAGTTGGGGTCTGTTTTCTAAAAACTGGAAAGTGTATGATTTTCGATTTTTTATCTTGTCGTTTCCGCTCAATTCTCGAGGCAGCATCGCTGAAATAAACACACAATCTATTTAGAAATGTCAAACATCGAAAATGATGCATCACAAAAAACTGAACACATTTAGTTTTCAAAAGTCGGACAAGAAAATTGCTCATTCTTTGTCATCAGACGAACTAGATACAAGTATAAATATTATTAAATTGCTTTTAATTACAAAATTAGTTCATAATAACAAAGTCATTTCATTTCATTATGAAATCCTTCTTGACAGTATACAAACAACTTGTTTTGAACGTGACTGTTTAATTATTTTGAAATTTGATTAAACTCGTTATTATGAAAATATAAAAATGGTACCTTTCTCGATGTTGCTGTTGTTGCAGTCTGAGGGCATGTTCCCTCTGAGCCCGCTGTCTTTGCAGATGACACTGACTGCAGTAACCTTGCCATTCTGCGTTGCCAAAAAAATCACAGCCGTTTTTACACTTCAAATCGGACTCGTCGATCCGGAGCGTTGGAATCTTAGTCGTGTACATTATGCGACAGCTCAGCAGGATATATTGTGCGACGCAAATGAGCACCTCATCCCGACGTGTCAAATACTGCTCGTCATAACCTCAACATCAGGTCCCACTTGTCGTCTTTTATTCGGTTTATATAGTGTTATATTATTCCTCCCCGGGTTCCGGGTGCGCCGTCTTTTCAGGGAAAAAACCCTGAGACTGAGATGAATGTGTCACTGGGATCATGTAAACAAGATTTGATACCGATTCCTGTTTTATCTCGAAAACCTCGTTTTGTTTTGAGTAGGAGTCAGAAGGCGGCGTTACGAGCGCTGCATTTTGACAGACACGCAGACCGCAGACGCAGACCGAAACATTTTTCTCGTTTGGTGTCACAGTTCGGAGCAAAGTGGAAAACTGTATGCTATATAATCGGATGATTTTTGTTATGAATGGTGATTCTTAGAATCTGTCAGTTTTTGACAACAAGTATTAAGGTAAACAAACTGGTATCATTTGTAATCAACCTTCAAAAAAGATGTTTTAACAAGAAATTTACTTGTTTAAGATATGACAAGTTTGAGTTTAATTTATAACAAAAACATTTTTGAAGGAATATTTGGTTCATCCCTTAACCTAGAAATTTGTTTAATTAGATTTTCAATAGTATTTTTCATGCATTTTATCACTATTTTTGAATTGCTCGTTTGTTGATTTTATTGTTTATTATATATATAATTTATTTTAATATGAAAAATGAAATAGTTTTATTGTGACGTTCGTTTTTCTTAACAGCATAAATTCATGTAACAATTTTTTTTCAGGTCTGAAAATCCACACATGTATTAGTTGATTAACAAAAATGGTGGATCTTAAAGAAATATTTATTAAACTGAGTAGCACATCGCAAGATGAATTTTGCCAAGGTTTGGATGAGTTCGTGACAAACGTAAGTACAATTATTCATGATCATATCTTACGCTTCTTGCATAGAAAAGTTAAACAGTTTAATTTTTGTTTTAGCCCACGACTAGATTAACATTCACAGAATTGAATGAGAATGATTTAAGAGCAACGATTTGGGAAAGGTTGTTTGATATTTTGGATAAGACTGAACATTCTTCCCTCCATGATAAATGTTTTACT
The DNA here is from genome assembly GCA_025266255.1 of Trissolcus basalis. Lineage (NCBI taxonomy): Eukaryota > Metazoa > Arthropoda > Insecta > Hymenoptera > Scelionidae > Trissolcus > Trissolcus basalis. The sequence goes on from JAAMPD010000030.1 coordinate 51,960, forward strand.
ACATTAAGAATTTTGAGGTACCTTTTTGGTGTTTTTACTCAATTGATTTTTTTTAATTTAATTTTTAAATCAATTTTACTGTTGATGTTTTTAGTCGTGACACAACGGATTTAGAATCACTTATAACGGAAGAGAGGTTTAATGTTGCAGTAAAAAATGCTAACTTGGCCAAGAATCAAAACTTGACACCTGAACCGACGATAAATGGTAAGCAACGGACAAATACTAAATGTTCCATAAAAAATAAGAATCAAATTGAAATTGTATTTTATGTTGGGTTTTAGTTATCGTAGAAGCACTGAAGTTCATCTGCAATTTACTTTATAATTGTTCAAAAGTTCGTACAAATTTGATAATGAAGACTACGTGCATACCAGCTGTAATAGAACGCATCTACAAATACGACAGTGATACTCCCCACAACATGAAGATATATGACATTCGCATTCTGTTCCTCACGACGGCTTTCAACGTTTCCAGCAGACGCTATATTAGGACAGAATTACATGGAGATGTTGTCTTTATAGAAATGCTAGAGAAAATCTCGAAGAATGAAAGTATTAATGTAAGTAAAAGATTCCAATAATTTTTTTTCAGTCTTTTCCTTTTCATTTTTGTCTTTTAAATTGCAATAATAATTTTTTTTAGGACGACGATGCAGATTTGATCTCCGAAGTCAGCAAAGTTGTGTTCAATTTATTCTTAAATATGGAAAATCCAACTGATAACGAACTGAGTCAGTATAAAAAGTTAGTTGGCATTTTGCGTGAGCTGTTAGTTCGAAAATATAATAGTAAACAGCAAGAGGTGTGCTGGTGAGTAATATTTTATATTTATAAAAAATGTACATGTATATAAGTTTGAAATCTCTTTTATCTAACAGTAAAATTATGTTTTTTTAGTAACATTGCCAAACTATTGATAGTCTTCCCAAACGAGTGCTACTCGGCCATAATCATTCCAGCAACAGAAAATAAAGAATGCGTGTACAATAATTTAGACATGAGAGCAGTCGCGAAATTGTTGGATTATTTGAACACGGTATTAGATATTCCAAGAGATTTAGAAGATAACATCTGTCCAATTGTAACAGCTTTGACAAAAATTGTCAAAGCTGAACGATATGTACGAAAGTATATTCGACTGCAGGTAATAATAATTTTTTATCACTTTCTCTCGCAAAATAAATATCCTATAAATATTAATTTATTATATTTATGAAATTGATTATTTTTTAGATTCTTCCACCGTTGAAAGATGTGATGAATCGTCCAGAGGAAGGTAATACAACTCGAGCAAAGTTATGCACATTGTTAACAACTCCATTAACAGTTTTAAGAGACGTAGTGGCTGAGTTTTTGTTCATCTTATGCAAGGAAAATGGTGAATTTCAAATTTCTTCTTTCTTCTTGTAGGTTGATTTATATTTTGTTTATTTTCTTGCCTAATTTCGATGTTTTTCTCAGTTGGACGAATGATAAAATACACTGGATACGGTAATGCTGCAGGGATGTTCGCTAATAAGGGATTGCTAGGAAAAAGTCAAAAAATTGATTACTCTTCAGACTCGGAGAATAGCGATACAGAAGAGTACAGAAAATATAAAGAATCGTAAGTGCGATTAATGTGAAATTGACAAAATAATATAAAATTTAATGACATTAATTTAATTTCATTATATTGTAATTTTTCAAATTTTAGAATCAATCCTGTTACGGGATGTTATGAAGGTCCAAAAACAGATCCGTTAGCCGGAATGACAGAAGAACAAAAAGAATATGAAGCTCTGAAACTGGTCGAGCATATTGATCAACTAACAAGGTGTGTATGCTTGAAAACAAGTTTACAATTTAGTATTAATAATTTTATTCTGTGAATCAAAAAATTCATGAGGCATATTTATCATAGGCAAGGAGTAGTACAGCCATGTCGAGTTGGACCTGACGGAAAACCTGTGCCTATAGAACATGTTTTGGAACTCCAAGCTGAACTTCAGAAACAACAAATCAAACAAGACAGTGACTCGGATTAATTTTGACATAAATTAAATATCACGAATTGAAACAAATTTTACATTAATTCTAAATTAATTTATGTTTTTGTTCGTAAAGATTGTTCGGATGCCTAGACACGATTAACAAATTGTTAAATGAATGAGGATACAAATATCCAGCCATCTGCAAATATGTATGTTAAGTGTAATAATATATGTATGTAAGAAATGAGACTGTATGAAAGATAATGAAAAGTTTATCTCCAAAAAATAAACTTATTTAGAATGTTGTCATCAAGTTGCTTATAAATACTTTTCCACAATAAATTTTACACAATTATAATAAATCAAGTTTGAAAAAAAGTTGCTTTTTAATTCAAACTTTGGAATCAAAGAAAACAGTAACAAAAACGGCAACACAAGAATAATTTAAAACTTTGGTTAGAAAAATGATAAACTGACGTAAAAAGGGTAAAATTTTAGACAATTACATTCAATGAAATCACTTTTTTGTGCTTAATTTTGACGTGGTGCTGGTTGTGATTCGAGTCGTTGTTGTTTTCGCCGTTGAGGTTGTTCTACCGATCAAGGACATTCGCTGGTTCGTACCAATTCCAATATCAGACGCGCGTCTTCTCGGCGTCTGGCCGATTGTTCTTTCACTTGCAGTTAAAAATTTCTTCTTCTCGGCGGTCTGGCCGTTAGGGGTAGTGCTTGTTCGTGTAGTGTTGGTTTTCGTTGTTGCAATCAAAGATCTTCGTGGCTGAACAGTTGCTTTAGTAGACCCTAAGATCTTTTCAGGTTTTGTTGGCCGCGACGGTGGAACAATGCTTTTTCGAATGTCAGATTTTTTTAGAGTTGTAGAGGTCCTTGGCAAACTGTGCAATGACGTTGTTGAGTTTGATCTAGTAATGTTGCCTCGGGGTGTGAGGTCATTCCCAAATACTTCGGAAGCTTTTCGGAATACCTCATCTGAAAAAGGTACAAAATTGTTTGAATACATTTTAATTTTGATGCATTGGCATTTTTATTACAAGAAATGAAAAAAATGTCTTGAAGAAGATTACCATTTGATAATAACGGACTAGAAGAAACTGGATTTTGAATATGTTTCTCCACAAGCTGTTCCAAATCGCGCAAACGTTTCAATACAAATAGCAACATGTCATTGTCAGATTTTTTGGAAGAAACAAGTTCGGTTGAACCGTACAGTTCAGAAACCCCAGAATCAGGAAATTTGAGAGTTTCAAGAACGTTCCGTGGTTCTTCAGGGCATTCATCAATAGTGAATGTCTCCTGACTTACAGGAGTATGTCGTTGCGATGATTCAGAAATAGAACTGTTCGGTGAAATCGTTCGAAGCATGTTTGAGTTGAACTGAAAATTGAGCTTTCAAATTTAATTTAAATGTACAATTTTTTGTATGAAATAAAATTAAACAAAGAATCGAACTCATACCATTTGCAATGGTTTGTAATAAGCTGGCAACGATGGTCTGCCAGTTAATTGTATCTCTGGCTGTGTTGAGCTTCTGTAAATTTTTCTCCAGCCGATATCTTTGGGTCCTACGCTAACGTTTGGAGTCTTTTCAGCATCCTCGTCCTTATTTTGGATAATTTCGCAAAGACTTTGGATGATTTGTTGTAAGATCACATTTTCATCCTTGCTCAAGCGTGGCAAAAGTGTACTTCCGGTTTCTTCGACCTTGTTCACATTATCCTTGAAAAATTAATACAATCAAATAAATCAATCATTTTGTATTGATCTTATATTTCGTTTTGAAAAATAATTATCTTACACTTCCGGTCACGCTCCAAAAGGATTCGTTTTGTTCATCTGGATCAGGACACTGGCAATTCACGTCGTTCATTTTCATTACGGCTTGCATCTTCGAAGATCCGCATTGCATTGACAGAGTAATGTTGTTCGGCAAAATTTCATCCGAATCTAGATTGTCTTGTCTTTCAAATGATTCCAGCTGGAATCCCATAGTTTTTAAAAGACAGACAATCACAGCAACATCGGGTTTCGGAGCCGTCTGTAACTAAAAGTTTTTAAACCATTTGTTTTCCATTCTCGAAACTACTGCATTTTATCTCAAATGGGCATATACTTAGGAACCTTTTCTATTGAACAATTGTTACTTTCTCAGATGAAATATTTCATAAATTGACGTTTCAATTTATAAAATGATGTTTTATTCTCGAAATAAAAGAAAAATACAAATTAATATAATAGTAGGAACACTTTGACATTTGTTTGATAAATAAAGAGAAACCTTAACTTTCTTAAGTTAAAGAAAATAAATAGGTGCAATTATTTTGTTTGCAATTTATGTTTAAAAAATTCTAAAAATTAAAAATTTTTAGTTTGAATTTGTAAATGATGAAAGATGTACTTACATGGTGTTTTGAATTGACTTTTTTCCAAATTGATAAAATATATTTATTCTTCTTTGCCTCGAAATCATCCATCTTACACGCACTTGGCAACCAAACTGAACCAATAATAATTAACAAATTTCTTTTCCGGTGAATTTGGTAAAATTGTCACGATTGATGTATAACGGTATATTCGAATGTATGATGAGCCGGCGATCAAAACACAATTAATTGGTGGCCGCTCAATCCTACCCGAAATCAAAATAGTAAACACTAGTTTCACCTTTCGGAACAAAAAATTCAAAGTTAAATCCAATTAGTTTTTACAACAATACAAAATTCAGTGTTGGATTGACAATCTAAGAAAATTGTTTTTTAAAGAAATTTGTTATCAAAAAATGAAATAGACATAACGTACCTTCTCGACAGAAAAATTAGAATGATTTAAACTAATTTCGTCACTTAAAAATAATCCTCTTCTTGATTCTTTTAAGTAAATCTGTCATTGATTGAAATCGAAAAAAAACTAACACCGGTTAAATTATTTATTTTTTATCAAAAAACTGGAATTTTGACTTAAGTACTTTCATCGAAAAGTGATTACACAAAATGGATTACTCTGAGAACTGATAAAAATATGTTTTTGGTTCTTAAATTGTCAGTGTAATTCTTTAAACTACACAATTATCTTTTATCAGCAATTAAAATCAAATTTGTCATCCAGTCTAAATGTTCATTCAATGGAATTTCATTCAACTTATTTTTGTCTCTCGTATCATATCCAAATGTTTTTAATAAACAAATAAAAATTTATAATTTTGTTATATTAAATATTCAAATATTTCAGTAAATATCAGTAAAATATTTTATTTGTATATAATTCTTCTTAAATTAATTATTTTTTTAGAACTATTCAACTAACTGAAAAGTTGTTGAGAAGAATTTTGACTCAGATGAAAAAAAATTTTTTTTTAATTACAATCGTTAATTCAAAAATAGTTCCATCACGAAAATCAACTGATTTTTGAAAAAAATTTGACATATCAAAATTCAAATTAGTATTTTTGCGCGCTTTCGTTCCGCGTTCCTTGTTCGAAAATGTTTCCACACAAGCGCAGTTTAATTATTCGCTTAGCCCGGTTTGTTCTCTGATAACAAATCGTTCCATTTTTGCAATCAGTTTGGGTTAACTAAATCAGCAATCACGATAAAAATGTTTGCAATCAAGAGGGTTTTGCTGTCAACCGCTCGGTGAGTGTTTATTTCAAGAATTTCTATTTTGTTTGATATTTCAAATTATTATGTAATTCTAACCTCTTCACAATGATGTATGAATCAAAATAATCATCTCTCAAATTGCTATGATGGAAAAAAATACTCCGCATTTATGATTATTTTTCTTATCTAAACTTAAACAGTTACTTATTTTCTAATTCTTAAATTTTGACAGATACCTAATAAGTCATTATTATTTTCATTGTTTTTTTTTATTTTTCCAGCACCAATGAAGCTGTGATGCGTTTGAAACACACCTTGCCAGAACTGCCTTATGATTACAAAGCATTGGAACCGATTATCTGTGCTGAGATAATGAATCTGCACCATTGCAAACATCATGCAACATACGTAAACAATCTCAACGTCGCCGAGGAAAAAATGAAAGAAGCTGTTGCAAAGGGCGACGTAAACACACAAATCGCACTTGCTCCAGCAATCAAGTTCAACGGTGGAGGTCACCTTAATCATTCCATCTTCTGGAACAACTTGTCGCCAAATGGAGGCAAACCTGACTGTTTGTATACAATTGATTCACACTATCTGCTATTTTGTTTTAAATGTTTTTTATTTATTTTAATTATAATGTTCAATTTTACAGCATCTTTGATGAAGCAGATTGAACAGGACTTTTGCAGTTTCGAAGAGATGAAAAAGCGTCTGTCCGAGTCAACTGTTGCGATTCAAGGATCAGGTTGGGGCTGGTTGGGTTACAACAAGAAAGATAAGAAACTGCAGATCGCAGTCTGTCCTAATCAAGACCCTCTCGAGGCTACAACTGGCTTGGTTCCGCTGTTTGGTATCGACGTCTGGGAGCACGCTTACTATCTGCAATACAAAAATGTTCGACCGGATTACGTGAAGGCCATCTTCGACATTGCTAATTGGAATGACATCAATGCTCGTTACAAGAAAGCTGCTGGTTGTTAGATCGTTTGCTTTATTGTTTTGTTACTCATGGTCACGTAAATCAAATGAACGAATTTTACTCGAGATAGAATTGTAACGCACTTAGATTTTGGAGATAATTTAATCAGGTCGACTTATTTTATCTCTGGTTGAGTGGAGTTCTAGTTAGTAGAGCTTCTGAACACTTTCTGCCCATCGCTATCACTGTAACAACATTCCCGTGCAAATGCTTGAAGTATTTCGACCAGAGTCATCATAGGATTTGGAGAAAAAACAAAGGAAATAACTCTGTGGCTAAAAGGAAAACCCAGTTGAGTGTATAGCATTTAAACACTTAACTGGTTTTTCTTTTTTGCCACAGAACTTTTGTAAGAATACAATTTTTCATTAAATGGTAACCCACTGGAAAACATAGATTTTTCTGGTATGATTTTTAACTTATTCCAAATCACCAAACTTTTCAGTACATTTTGTAATACACCATTATCAAAACTTTGGGAAAAAACATGTTACAATACAGCCTTACAACATAGAAACCCAGTCAAGAAATTTGAGAATTTCGAGTCGGTTCCATGGTTCTTCAAGGGATTCATCGATGGTGTATTCTATCCTATGGAAGTTCGTTGTTGCGATGATCTTAAAGCAGATGACATATTAAAACTGTCTGGTGAAATTGTCCTGAGCATGTAATGAATGTTACTAGAATACAATTTTAACGCAGTTAGATGTTTCTTACAATTTAATTGGATCGATTGTATCATTTTCCATATAATAATGAGACTGTGATTAGGTATTTACAAATTTCAAAGCATCGTTTGTAACGTTTGTATTCTATATGATAAAATACAAGTTGGTTTTTATGTTTAAAGAATTGTCTCAAGTTCATTCTTCCTGTTTAAGTTTCATTTTGTAATCAATTACATTTTGATTGATACAAAATGTTATTGTCTTGATGTCGGAATTACTTTCAAATCTCGTAATCAATGAGTCAAAAACAGAAACAGCGAACAGAATCAGTCGATAAAAAACAGCTCTGAGTCGAACAGGAGGAACGGCGAACGGGGAATCAGTATGGCTCGGGGCTTCAGCTGTTTTCTTTCCCGTCTCCAAACAACTGGTGAGTCAAAGGTCACTGCGTTGTGTTCGCGCGATAATTTCGATGACTTGTGGCCGTTTGCTAATCGTGTTGACCCCTGCTTCAAAATTGCATCCAAATTATCGCGCGACATATGTGTATCGCTTTGATACGATTTTTGCTTACATATGACAGATTATTTATTTAGTTTGCCATCCTAGGAATCCTTTTCAAACAAAATAATTGATATTGATTGATGATTCATGCATTCCCGCTTGTTCTTAGCCGTGACATTCTCTCAGTCACTGATAAAAGGGATTATTGTACTCCGCCTTTAGTGTCAAAGCGTTTGACAGGTAAACAAAAATATGTCAGATTCAGAACTGATGTGAAAGCCAATCGATAATACGTTTCGAATCAAAAGTACTTTTTAAGTAGAACAAATGTTTTTAAATCAATTTCGCCTGTCACCGATGCTGCAACTTTTTCATTTCAAGATGTTACGTCATTTTGAAAATAATTAGATGCGGGATGATAAAGTGGACAAAATGAAATTTCTTAATTGAAATTTCGTTTGAGGGTATAAATTTAAAAAAATAATGCAGCAAAGGATGTTGATATGCAGAGAGAACGAAGAGTGGAGAAAAAAAGAGTGTTTTCATGAAGACACTTTTTTTGCTCATTAAAATTCAGCAATGAAATGTAAGTTGAAAGATTGCCGTTTAAAAAAAAAAAATAGATCGAGTGGTTGTGTGTCGTTAATTATTATTATAATGTATGACTAACAACTTTCTTGTTACACTTTTCCGTGTGAATGCAAATTGTTACATTCGCTTTTTAGCATCTGTTGCCAAGGATAATTCCTGAGTGTTTTTGCAAACGTTTCTTCTCGTATTATAAGTGAGAATGTTACAAGCTGGATCTCGTCATTAATGAAAAAGTCTTTTTCTTTTTACTTATCCTTGCTTAAACCTCTAAAAATGTGTTTACACATTTTGTACTTTCAAAATGATTAAACATTTTTATCGATCAATGGTTAGATTATGATTATTAAAAATGTAATAAAAGTAATTTCGGTCGAAATTAAAAGTTAGAAAATAATGTTGCAAATCATGTTAAGAAAGTTTAAATCATTTTAAGAAAGTAAGCCGATTATTTTTTATGAAACTACAAAGTTCCAGCATGAAGTCAGATGAAATGAGACTTGAAGCTTTTGTTGCGAAATTCTGCACTGTTTTCTATATTCTGGAGAACGAAATGCTTCCACTCAATGACACTTGAAGATCTCTCGGTGTTTTATATATACGCCGAGTATTTACGAGAAACCTCATTCAATTTTTGAGTATAGTTATTTTTAAATTATGAAACACAATTTTTTTCAGATCAAAGTGCGATTTCAAAGAATTGAAAACAAAATTTGTATTCTTCTTTATTTGTATTTTATTCATTTGTATTCAATTGTTTTCTCTGAATCTCTCAATTCAGCAGTAAAGTACAGTAAATTTTCATTCGTCTATATTGATTTTGTCGATAAATTCATTCTTTTTCGTAGCGGTTACTCAATTATTTTTACATCCGCCAACTGAATAAAATACCAGTATTTATAAATACCAGTTTAAAAACTGAATACCTCATTGACTCCAGTAAATATTCCTCTCGGAGTTATTCTTACAAATTTATTTCCCTATTTTGGGCGAAAACTTGATGTTTACTGCCGTTCAGGGCCAAAAAGTTGATCAAACTTTTTCGTATGTCTAATATATTTTATATTTTTTCTTTGAACCCTTTAAGGACAGCTATAGCTACCGTTTCTCTAATTCACAATTTCGTTTCAATTTATTTTTTCAATTAAAAAAATCAGTCAGGTATTAAGAACTAACTACTTTTAGCAAATGAGATATAGATATAAAATTTAATGTGTTAGAAAAAGATAGAAAAGGGGTTAACGTTCCCGTTCAAAAGGTTAACGAAATTATGAAACTTAGATAAAGATGAGAGATTCGTCTGGAGATATGATTCTAATTACGAATTGAATTTGATTAGGCAAAAATTCAAATTAGGATTGTGTCAGATCTATTCTGATCGCTGAGCTTAATAACTCGACATCTCTGGGTGACTGTCTGATCGTTGGATTCCCGATAATTGACGTTAATCTGGTACCAGATAAATCTCGCGTGCGTCCAATCGGTTTTCACGTTACGGTTTTTACTTCTCAGTTTTATTTCGTTATGATCATATGATTATGAGGGAGAAAATAAAGATATCAGCAACTCGTTCCGAAGATAGGGCTGAAACGAATTTCATGAAACTTTCATTCTCCCACCCGATTCAATTATCGCTTAAACAGATAATCGTTTCACTTGCTACCCAACGAAGATGCAATTTCAATTAATGTTTCAGAGAAAAAAAAACAGGATCGGAAAGTCATTATAGTGGTCGTTATAATTGCATAGACAATTCATAAGACTTATAAAAAGTGCACAAAAATGTACGAATATTTTTTTAATTAAGAACTTGGAGTGAAGATAATTCACGTTCATTAACAAGTATAAAATATTATCGCAAACGTAATTTAGCATTACAGAATGATTCACGTGATTTTGTGTATGGTGGTAAAGTACGCGTTTCGCTTAGGTGTAGTGTTATTGCCTTTTAAGCATGAAATATGCCGCGTGTATATAGCACGGGAGAAAACTGGGTTGTAAAATTAATGACCGCGATCGTAAAATTTGTGTGGATCACTCAGACGTTTTAATCGACTGTTCAAAGGACGATTTTTGACATTGATTTACTCGCGCATTTTTATTTACTGCGTCATTTTGTTCATTTTCTCGGTTCTTCGGAGATTGTTGAAGTATGATCCCGATTGTTATTTCAACGACCTATTTTATCAAGTGCTTTCTGATCGGTGCAATATTTTTAATAGATAAGAGATAGTACACGACTCGCTGCTTGGTTTTGATAATAAAATTAACACTATTCTGTTTATTTTCAAACATTCTGAAAATCCAGAACTGGAGTTATAAAAAGTGCATGAAAAATACAATTTATAGACTAGTATAATGTGCGCATAAAAATTAGTTTAAAAAATTTTGAATCACAAAGTTTGGAATGGATAATTGAATATAATTACAAAATCATGTTACAGATGTAATAATTCAGTTTGGATCGAACATGCAATTTTGTTCATTGAAATGTCCAAATCTGGTTTGACCCTTTTCGACCTCGAGTGACCTGCCATAAAGTTCATGTAACAATTTTATGAAATATCAATGTTGTAAAAATAACGGCTGGATTTTTTTTAAATCTACATTTTTGTTACTCATTTTTTAAATTTTCAAAACTTTATCACTGGTTTTAAAAAATACTAAAAGAAGTTGTGCAATTTTTAAGCGACGATTCTGTTTGTTATTTTTATTTTTGTGTTCAAGTATTGATTTACAATATAAAAATGTTGTACCAAGCGACGAGCCAGCCCTGTTTGCCCACCGTGTACTGATATTGGGCCAGGTAAAATCAAGTGTTTGATCATAATTTCATAGAATGAATGTATACATGAGGCTATTACAATTCCACACCATCGTTCAAACTCCTGAGCTCCACAATCAAGTCTCTTAGATTCACAATACCTTTCAAAAATAATTTCCTGTTACATTGCACGACAAAAAATATCTTTTTCAATCAATATCTAAATCGAAAAAATTGCATTTCAATTATATGACACAAAATTGAATACCAGTTATTTTAAAATTTGCTCTCAAGAGAATGGCGAATGTTTATCAAAATTGATAAAAAAAGGTAAAAAGAAAATCTTGCTGAAAGCAAGTTAATTTTTCACCAAATAAAAAAAAAGAGAACAAAAAAACTGTTCAAACGTTTGCTACATAAACATTGACACACGAATTTATATATATTTTATCAGCTGCAGTGGCTTGTTAAATGATACCATTAAGCTCGTATAGTCGGAATCGTGAGATCGAGCTTGCAGTTTTCGTTCGCTGTCTTTGCAAAGTACCACGTTCGCCATGTTAACGTAACACCCTCTTCCGTGACCCACATTTATTTGCCTCATTTTTCAACCTGCTTCGTTTATTTCTATCGCAACACGCAGCGCAGTTTCGAACCGACTTATACACCCCGGCATTTTGAGCGGCTGTAAATTGTTCGCGTCGTTATGTTTAATTTAGCCAAGATTTTACGCTGTAAAATCCACTCACGAAATCAACGCGAGTTTTCAACTTTGGCTCCAGGGTTAAAGGTCGAGTTAATTGTAAGGAAAATAATTGTACAGAATAAACGTGAGGAGGGAACAGAAATGAAAAAAGTTTAAATTAAAGTTAGAAAATAAAATATTGAATAAACGAATGTAGAATAAAAAGTTTAGAGGCGGAGGGAAAGTTGTGAAATTTGAAAATGTTATAGTTGGAACGAGATTGAAATAGATGCGGATCAGTTGCGTTAACATCCATGTAGACGACTGCGGCGTTATATTTCGCTAAAATCGTATGCAAACAGTGAATGAAGATGAGCCGAGATTACAGGCAAACAAACGTGTCGGCGTTTGCACGTTCGACGACTGTTTGTGCAAAAGTTTGTGCCAGGGCCTGGCTTGCTTTCAGAATCAGCATGCGAATTCGTGTTCGCGGGATCTTCACAAAGTTATACGCGCCAAATAAAACTTGAGATTAGAACAATTTCGCGAGCTGAATATAACAGGGATATGATGGATTCAACTGAAATTAATTGTTACGAAAGCAGAAGCTCTCAATGGAACAAGCTATAATTTTCACACTCAGTTACCTCATTTTGTAAAGGTTTTGTTGTCCCCAAAAGGATTAAATAATCATTGGAAAATGATATTGCAATTATTGTTCACAAATTCAATGCAAAATTCAACATTGTCGACGTTGTAATTAACAGTTTTTAGACACAAAAGCCAGAGACGTTTCTGTCGTAATTATTGTTATTATAATCAAGCATCATGTCGATTGGGTTTCGCATTTACATTTGCGAGAGTTTGCTGCAGAGTCTGCGCAATGTTTCATGTCGTGTACAGAAGGCCTTATATCATGCTGGTACATTCTTGCGCGTCGTTAATTGGATGCTCTCGTTGAATTATCGCTTTTACCTTTATACGATTCCGACCTTTTATTGCTCTTTTTTTTATAATTGACCTGTCTATACCAATTTTCATTCCAATTTTCGGTCTCCAACAAACCTCCGAAAATACAAATTTCTACCCATACTCACCCTGAACCTCTCAATAAAAATATCGTAGAACGCCTAGTTGAAGTTTTTATCCAATCATTTTAGCATGAAAAAATGCAATATTTTCGTGGAAAAATATGAACGTTGATATTCTTCCTGAGACCCTAAAAAATGAGATATTTATTTTAATTTCTCTATTATAATTTGTTTACCTTTGTATTTTCTTTGTTTAGAGAAACAGGAAGAAGTATATTTCAATCAAGTATGCATTAAAAAGCGTAGACGGAGGTATAAATTTCGCTAACTTTGTGTAGCAAACAACGATCCATTTCAGCGAGAGAACGAAAGACGAAGAAACTGATGCCCACTTTTTTCTCTCGGTTTCGGTGTGCTGTCTTGTGGTGCGAGTAATGGCTCTTGTGCACGTTTGTGTGCGCGAACGTTAGCCGGCAACGCAGCTCGTATATATTCCAGACACAGAGCTCCGCGAAGAACATCTGTAGAAATTGCTGTCTCGTGTGCAACTTATAAATTATCATTGCGCGGGGACGCAGCTTCGGGGAATATCATCCACTTGCATGTATATCCCTAAGTTCGCCAATTTCTATGATTATCTCCAAGTCAACTTTTGTATCTCACAAGCAGACCGAATTGTCTCCTTTTTCGTCCGGCTTTGTGAATTAAACCTTTTCGTTTTACGTTTTTTTTTTCACCCCCATCAAAGTAAAAAGTAATTGGTGTACCTTTGTAAAAATACAAAAAAACGTTTGTTTTAAAAATGAAAATTCAAACAATTTGGGGAAAAAGTAAAAATAATTGAATTTTTTGATGAATGTATAACAGAGTTTGTTTTACAAATGAAAAAATTTTGCGAGTTTCGAAAAATGTACTCGTTATATTATTTGATGTATTATTTGTTCAATTTACCTTGATTAATGAAATGCGAGTTTTCAGGATACACAACATTTTGCGATGTTATAATAAGGGGAATCATGCAATGGTTTTGTTTGTATACACACATAAAAGCTTATCAAGTTACGCAGTTTGAAATTCTGTAAAGCAAAACTAAACTATGATTTTATCTCGAGCAAACTATTTCTGTAAGAAAAAAAATAAGAATTTCAAAAATTCATTTTGTAAAATTGAATTATAATTTATTATTATAAAGATACCACGATGAAAAACGTGTCCGGAATTGAATCATTTTTTTTTATCCGCAGAATTTTAATCAAAAAGTACGACGCAGATAAGAATTTCTTGTTCGAAATCCGTTTCATTAAGATTGTCTAATAAAATGGTTATGTCAATGACACATGAGAAAACATGCAAACCCATTTGATTAATTCACATGAACAGATTATCCATCACTCGAGAGTACATCAGATGCAACCGTTATACACTGAAATGCAAACAACCCAGAAATAGAAATTATTCAACTCTGAACTTTGCTATTCAAGAGAAAATTCATTGAATGAAAAAAAATGCATCATTCAAACGTAACCGAAATTAGATTATTTTCTTCATCATTTTTCTGACAATGATTAAATTAATGTACATATTTTTGAATGTTCAATCGACGTTTTGTCATGAGCTGTTTGTTTTCTTAAACATTTTTACACGAGATAATGTACGGTGAACCTGCTTCTGAGATGCAAATTTATTTGAGGAATCTCTACAAGTGATTGATTCGTGCAAAATGTTGAGCTCGGCATTGAAAATTTTCTCTTTTCAGAGCCTCTGCTCATGGTCTTGTTATTTCTCCCCAACTTGAAGACACATTTCTACATTCGCATAACATTTTTCTTCCAACATTTTACATAAAGCTGTTGCCCCCTGAAAAATAAATTTTCAAAGGTAGAAAAAATTGAAGCTCCATAAAACAAAATTTTGCACAAAAAAGTATACAAAAAAACGTCAAACTAAAGTTTACAACAAAGTTGTGGAAACATATTCGAATGCAAAAAAATAAAGTTGGTGAAATTCGTCGAACGAAAAGTTTTACGAACTCGGTATTGCAAAGTTGTCTCGAACTGAGAGGCCATGGGATTTCGTACGATATTTGCTCGTGAGATTTGATTATCTGACAACGCGTGCCCGCGACAATGACACGGAGTGATGTTGCAGCTGGAATCACGGGGATGTAAAATTTCGAATGCATTACCACTCGTCATCGAGGTGGCGGGCGTAAGGTCTCTTGATATTGGATTTCAACATTACACCCAACTTATCGAACTACGTGACAACGGAAAAATGCTCGGTTTAACGCCCGAATGAAATCTCACTGTAAATTAAACCTCTGTTTCCTCGGCCGCTATATCTCTTCATTCGCCGCGATTTATCCTTTCCCATTGTCATCCCTTCGGTAACTCGCAATTAGAGCACGCTACGTTCCAATTCATTTTTCAATTTACAAATTGCTTGTATTTCTCGCCCATGAAAGTCGAACTGTTCAATTTTCGTTGACACAAAAAATCCCAAATTCTAAATATACAGATACGAATGCGAACAATCGATTCACAATTTCGTGGATGCTTTTTAAATTCTATCTTTTTTTATTGAATTTTTGTTCGACTTTTATTTAAAAGGTATTGCCAACGTGCGACGTAATTGAAAAAAAAGGGGGAAGATTGAAGAGGTGTAAAAACCATATTCTAGTTGCATGGATTGGATGACACGTTATAGAATTTGAATATGGTATAATCAAATAGTTATTCAAAACACGACGAAAGACTGTGTACTTTGTTTAAGTTGTAATTACACCGCTATGCAATACCATATAAATTAGTCAAAAGAGCTCGTTAGGAGAAATTTATGGGTCGTGGATGTGGAGTACGACGCCATTTCCTTTGACCTCGGCTCCAATCACATTTCTCGAATTCGATGAAAATTTGACGTGAAAAGATAGTTGATATTCTTTTTTTTCTCCTAAGTGTGGTTTAACTACTTCCAAGTGAACTTATCTGTCTTTTCATTTTTGAATTTGTAAAAATTGTAATAATTCAAAATGGGCATTTTTTTAAATTTAAAATGAATGTTTTGTTGTAATGTTGTTGTAATGATGTAATGATGAAGCTTTGATGAGATCCGGCTTGAATGTAAATAGAAATTAATTGCCATTATCGTATCGTGACCTTTACATCAATGAGATTGTTTCGACGCGCCATCAGCCACTTTCGTCTTGCCTTAATTAATTTTCAGAAACCCTTATTATAATCACGTTTTATTTAAAATCGTTACAGACTGTTTAACATTTTTAAATAATCGATACCACAAACTACAAAATTGGAAATTGAAAATTGAATGAAAACTAAGAAAACTTCTCCCCTACCTATGCAAATAAAAGAAAAAAAATTTTTTTTAATATCGTAAAGTTAAGCATAAATTTTTGCTTCAAAAAATATTTGTTAGATAAAGTTATAAAATGTTCTGGAGGAAATGGAATAATTTAATTGAAAGGGCGAAATGTTTGCTTTTGGGCGAGGTACTTTTTCATGATCAGTTGGTTTTAAAAGCGCAAAAACTCCGGGGTGTATAATAAAAGTGGACGAAAACGTGTACAGGTGAATTACAAAGAGCACACGTAAGCGCGAACAGAAATGCAGTTTGCACTTCAGTTTTGTGCAGTGAGGTGAGCTCTCTCCGTTGCGTGTTAGCATGCATTTTGCAGCGCCGAGTGACGTTGCGTGCCCGAAGCAACGGCTGGCGCCGGCGACCCGGGGCGCAGCCACTCTGCATACGTGTGTTACAGACTCGCCCCGAGGCCGACGGGAATTCTGCCGATTCGTATAATCTTAGCTTGTCGTACTGCTTGCGAAACGTAAATCATACACACACTTGACGTCCCTAACTGAATTGTGTCACTGTGCGAATATCCTCAGTCTGTAAACTTTTCATTTTGTTTGTCAAGATGCGAACAGTTTTATAAATTAAAAAAAAACACATCAAAACGAATAAAAACACGATAAAATATGGCTTGTTGACAACGAACGTTCTTTTTCTCTTTTATTTTCAAGATATAAAAATGTTTATGATTTTTAATATGAATAATGAAAAATAAATGTTCGAAGAAATAACTAATAAACTTGATGGTAAAATTGTGTTTTTAGTAAAAAAATTATTGGAAAAACATATTTAAAGGAAGATCTAAGGATAGAAAGAAAGTTGAATGAAGGATTTCATTCTGATCCATTAATTAGTTTGAGTCTTAGGAAATCTTAGTCTTGTTACGTTTAGGAAGGGTGGATGATAAAAAATGTTTACGACAGCGACACTACGTTCGGTGTCGCTGTATTTTTTCCTGAATGCTGTGTAATATTTAGTATAAGCCTGTAAGAGCGTACGCGTACCCTTGCTCCTGTATTTTACGAGTCGAGTACCTTATTCGCTGCAGTAGTATAGCCATAGCTGCGGTCATACTTCAGTCGATATGACGTTCTCGGCCACACTTTTATATGAAAGTCAAACCTTTTGTTTTATAGGAAACATACGCATCCGCGATTTGAAATTGCCCATAAAAAGGATATATCAAACAAATTTTGTCAGATTTGAAATTATTGTTAAAAGCTTTTTTAATGAAAACATTTCTAGAAAATTCGAACTTCAAAAGCTGAATGTTGATGAAAATTCAGCGTGTCTCGGCGATATTTCTTGAATGTTCCATCTTCATTTTATTCTAATCTCTCGTGAGTTGATCAGAATAAGTGTCTCTAACTTTTACAAAATAAGGTCAAGTTTTAATCAAACTCCTCTTGGTTTGAATTTTAAATTCTTTGGGTACATCGTACATGTATGTAGAATTTTTTCTTACACATTTTCATTTTAAATTATGTCCTTTTTTATTTGCTACTCATTTATGATTACGAGAATAAATTACATTCTGTTAATATTAGAGTGTGATGTCGACTTTTCCAACACATATCATTGAGATGAATACGCAGAAGAAATGACACATGACAGGAGCGAAAATCGACATGATAGTATAAAACCTCGAGTCTCGGTGAAATTAAAACGAAAGAAGATCGAGTTATTGGTTATCGGTGCTTCCATGAGCTGCTCACTTCGTCGCAATTTCAAACAGAGAATTACAACCATCGATTATTGACTCTTGTGCATTGAGTTATTTGAGTTATTTTTATTTATTGTTCAATTGTGCGAGTTGAATTTGAATTTCAACATTTTCAAAGTATCACAATTTTCATTTTCATTGCATCCAGAAGCTGCATTTATTATTCAACGTCCCAAATTAAACAATCTATATAGCCAAGCTCTTGTTCAATTCAGCGATTTGCTTTCATGGAAAAGTTTTTATTGACCATAAAAATTTTTTTTTTAAATATCGTTTTAATATTCAAATGAAATGCTTCCAATTGAAGTAAAAAGAGTGGAATCAATTATGCATTAAAATGCCAACTAAACGAAGTATTCTAAACAGTAAAAAATAAGTTAAATTTCGTTCGAGACACCAACTAAAAAATTTTAGAGCAATTTTGTAAAGTAATTGTAAACAATTCGTAGTGGCTGTTGAAAATATTTTAACATGGTTTAGAGGTGTCTAAAAGCCTCGTTGCTGGATACGTCAATTGAATAAAAGTTTGTGGTTATTTAGATAACGAACAAATTATCAGATTAGCGAGCAAATCTATTATTGATCATTCATCTATTTTTGGCGCTTTGTGACTCAAGAGCTTAGCTGTTGAGTTCAACCGTTCTTCTAAGCACAACAATATGACAGTAATTGGCATATTATGAATTATTGATCAAACTTTTTACCACAATTTTCTTGATCGAAGGTTTTTTATCTGTGAAATATATCCTTTCAATAAAGTCATGTGAAATCAATTGCTGAATTGGCTTAAATTATGAAACCAATAACAAATTTAAAAGTTCAATGCAAAACACTTAAATTAGTAGTTGTTTTGTTATTTTGAAATGTAAATTCTATTTTCTAATGGTTTTATTTTATAAAAATATTTTAATACTTCATAGAAAAAATATAGTTTAATTTTTTTAATTCAATTTTTACTATTAATAAGAAATGTTTTGAAATTTGGGTTTTTGTAACACGAACAAAATCAGCGGAAGACATTGCTAATCGAGCGAACCGATTCGGTGCTAATTTAATGATTGCCCAAGGTTGACTGCGTAGTGTGTATCGGCACTCAATGATCATCTCATTTGCAGTTACCTAATCTTGCTCCATGGCGTTATTTAACGCTCAATTGACAAGACTTCGTCATGAATAGCGACATACTACTTTGCTAAACAACGTGCAATTAAATGCAACTGCACAGTTTCGAGCAATTTACGAAAAAAAACACGAACAGTTTAAGGAAAACAAACTTTAAACATAAATTGTGTATTCCACAGACCAAAAATTATTTACACGAGATTTATTTTTATCTGAGTTTATAAATAAATATTTGTTTAAGTTTAGTAGGACAAATTTATTCTCTATATTCTGATTGGACGATAAATTTTTTTTCGAGTTTTTGATGGTCGACAGTCAAAATCAAAGTTTGCTTGTAATTATTCGGAAAAGGTGGATTTGTATCCCGACGGTATACATTTTGTAATCTTTTGTACGAACATCGCCGTGAGACACCGAACAGACTGTTTACTCAAATATTTAATCAGAGTTTGATGGAAGTTGGCTCGAACTTTTGATCACTGAAGTTTAATTATCGCGTTGCTTATAATAATTGTACCAACTTTGTGCTGCACTACTCAGTAAAACTGAACGAAATATATTTTTAGTACATCAAAAAGAGGAGGCGCATTTCTCGACTGTCATTCAAATTACAAGCTCCATTTGCTTGATAAGCAAACAATTTCGAATTCAATCAAAAACCCTCCTTTGATTTATAAAATCAACTTTAATCAAAGTCTATATTTCTGACACACGGTTACAAAAAAAATCAATTTTTTCAACTTATTAATTTCATTTTAATATCGAAATGTGTACATTTTTTTCAATATGCTGAAAACATTTGCTGTCCTGGCAGAGTTGCGTGTTGTGCTGGAATGAAAAATGTTTAACTAACGAGGGTGAAATGTCTAAGGGTAGGTTGTTGAACTAAATGTCATTACACTTGAGTCAACAGTACTCGGTTGATATGTTACACTTGATTGGCACAGGCGTGAGATAATTTTTTTCAAACATCTTTCGCCCACTCAAAAAAATAAAGAATGAATGAGGAAAAAAAGGAGGAGAAACGATCTTTGCATGTTTAATTTTCATTGTATCTCGCACTATTTGATATGAACAATCGATACAAGATATGGGATATGTTGCGCACTATCTGTTGTTTTCAATCAATGAGGATTTGGTACAGTATAAACCAACAATAAAGCGCAAATGCACCGAAGGGAAACAATGCCTGAAAAGCATGAAAGGAAACAAAACCCCAGGTTGAAAAATGAAAGACCTCTCATTGTTTCTTTTTTTCTCTCGCCCTTATCAAACTTTTTTTTCAAGGAACGATCAAAAAATTTTTAATCATCCTCTTGATCTGATAACTGGAAAACGATTTTATGCCAGAGACCGAGTAGGAAAAGTTCGCAAGCTTGTGGGATCAATTTTAATTGCAAAGAAAATTAGTTCTATAGTAAAAATAAACTTATCCGTCGGATTACACGGGAGCCCGTTTGTTACATGAAAATTGCGGTGCTGTGTAAAAAAAAGTATTATATTGTCGATAAAAATACAATTACTGTACCGCGGCGGAAAGGAATATCAGAGTAGCTAAATGCCATGCATTACTTTCCCGTCATGCCGAGTCCCCAGCTTTTTTTTTGCATTTAAGCAAATTGGAAAATTTGTTTTCCTTTTTTGTCATCAAAAACCAGACTTCATGAGCGTACTTCGTGCACCGTTATGCGAACCTTTCATCAAATTAACTACTTTGCCTCTCATAATAGGAGGACAGACGAAATATTTTCCAAACATATTTGCATCCCGAAACTGCAATAAAATTTGGGACAATATTTGTTCATTCCAAATTTACATAAATCCTTGCTCTGTCGCGCAATACTCCCGTTTATTGATCTAACTCTCGTTACTCTCACGCTATCAAACTTTTCAACTGTCTTTTTCAGATTTCCAAAAAGTCTACCCCCTCCCCTCTGCTCCAGGGACCATAGGTATTTTTCAAAAAAGGTGTATTTATAGCGACGCGGTGGGGTTCACGGGAAAAAGCATATGTGGAAAAAGAGACAAGGTGTCTGGCGAAAAGACGGCGACGTCTTTGTCGCTTCTTTATTGATTGGCAGAAGAAATTGGCCGGCGCCGCCCGCGTCGCATTGGTCGATCGTTTGGCACGGTGACGTCACGCGGCTCTTTCGCTATTGATTTTCCGCGCGAGCCGCCCGGCTATTGGTGAGATGTCTCGTCGAGGTTACGCGTCTGCTCCGTCACGTGACCTCTCGACGCAAGCTCCAGCGGTGCCTCGCCATTTTCTACCCTCACTCATGCACCCCAGATATCCATGTTATCTAGATGAACAGCCAAGAATTACGTAAAGATAAATGATGACTAATACTTTCGATGTCGGCCCAAATTTTGAGATGTACTACTTGGCGCGACTTTCAACCCCTTCAAACCAAGAGCTCAATGTCAATCAAAAATTTTCCATCCATCGCCTGACAACAATTTGTGTCTCTTTACAGCGAAAAAAAAAGCTCAACTGCCATTCCCAGAGGGGTATTAAAAACGTCCGGATTTCGACAGAGGACATGAGAGAAAAATTTTTTTTTCTTCTCACTTCTTTGTTGTCTCGTATAGTAGGCGTGAAAAAGTCGTTCATTTATGTTACTTTCTATCGTGCCACCTCTTCACTTCCGGGGATGATTCAAGGAAAAGTATCTAGATCAATTGGTGAGAGCTTTTTGCGAGCTGTCTTGAACTCGGAGTTGCGGCAGCGGTCCGCAAGGGGCGCACTGTTCGACGCGGTTCTCGCATTTCACCCCGAGCTGACGTCGTGTGACGGTCTCAGGGTGGACGTGCCATAATGTTCGCGCTCGCGTTTCGGCCAACGACGCACTGGTCGCTTTGACACGTCGGTCACGCGTTTTTTTGTGTGCGTGCCAGTATTAGTTCTCGGTGTACCTTAGTGTTGTGACACTCCACATTTCGGGATTTCCCCGCCACGCACGCCACTTGGTAAGCTATCCCGCTTTTGGGGTTACTGCGTTTCACATACGTATCACCGAGTTTAATTTTCGTTTTACTTTCCTAAAAAGTGAAAGCAACTGGGACGTTTTTATGAAAAATTGTCCACCGAATGGCGGGTTTTTGCGGCGAATCTTTGAGGTCTTGCGGTGACAGGGATGATTAGTTGACGTGGTCACATGGGGTGACCACGGAAAGTTACTGGCAAAGTGGTTTCAAATCTGGCCAAGTTTGTCATTCTTATTGATCAGCGTTGTTAATCAATAGACGAAATTGTTAATGACATTTTTAAATTTTTATTTCATTCATCCCATCAGATTGCACAACGTATTAAACTGAAACACTCATTTGCAATTGACATTTTTCATTATTATTTTGCCCTTGGGGTTCAATTTACGAAAATTTTATGTCTTACATGATCCTGATTTATAAAAATTAAATTCAACTCATATCTTTAGATGAAATTTTCACCCCTCCGTGTGGTTCGCTCCATTCTCATATGGAAATTTTGATGGACGGTTGACACGTGTTCTTTATGATAATATCCGAAAACGGAAGAAATAGAATGGAAAATGCAGCTTGAGTAACTTATTGATTCTTGTGTTTCCAAACAAAAGAAATGTCACTTTCGTTTACCAGCGGTGCCAAAAGGTTTTTACTCGTCATTAATTTTTTTCTTGAATTGAGAATAATTTTTGAGTCCAGTTGAAATCACTCAATCACTTAGGTTATTCTTATCGCCACAAAGGAAACGGGTTTTCTCTGTAGAGTCATTTTTGTAAGCGAGCAAAGATAAGCATAAGTTTAAACCTAATCTATCGAGCCATTTGGGAATAATATTACACCAATTTTCTCCTGCAAGCACCCGTTATCGTGAAAATTATATTGTATCGTTAACAAATGTAGAACGTGCAAGGTAAAATGAAAGCTCGTTCTATGCAAGAGGGAAGAGAGAAGCAAAAGTCTCACGTATAGCATGAATGTAATATTTAAAGCGCGCAGGAAATAAAACGCCTTGAAATAAAGAAAAATGTTATGGACGCGTTTTTGTGCGCGCGGCGTGCGATTGAAATTTAGATCATCCAAGGAGATAAATAACCGCGGTCGGTTATTATACGAAAATGAGAGGATCGAACGAAGGACAAAAATTGGATCAAACGGACGGTGTTTTCAATAAACATCCAACCGACTGAATGATAGAATGTTTTCATCCGACTGAATTTCCAATTAGTTATACTTTCAATCCGAATAAGGCCGTGAAATTTCAATTATACTAAATCACTCGACATTTTTCGCAACCATGACATCATCGTGCTACTTTTTTCTCTCCTTTTTTTTCGCACAATTTCATATCGGCTGCGTTAATTTGGTGCGTCTATTTTTGGAACCGGTGTTTACAAAAAATTGCACGCACGTCTATCAACTTACACCCTTATTTTTTCTAAAATAATTCCGAGATATATTTATAATTACGTCTACGTCTGCCCTCCCCCACCTGGCGCAGTTTCACTTTATTTTTAAAACTGAAAAAAGAAGTTTCTTTGTACTGCGGCAAACATAATTTAACAATTTTTCGCCATTCAATTTTATATTTCTTATCGATACCAACGACGATAAACTTTCAAATGTTTTCCTAGAAATTGCTTCAAGTTCCTCAACCCATTATCATACCGTTAAATGTACGTGGAGATTATATTTTACGAGAGTGAATTCCGCTTTTATTATATCTTTCTTCCGTGTTGCATAAGTGGCCTTTCGAGTTGCGAGACTCTTGTTTACGTCGCAATATCAAAATTAAAAAAAGGGAAAGGCCATAACAATTATAACGAAAATATAACGGTTTGTTTTTGTGACTATCGATCGGACTCACCTTCTGTTATGGAAGGGGTTTCCATTTGTTTATCACGACATTACAATTATTCTGACTCCGGTGTGTGATGTGGAATGCATGAATAAAATGACAACTGCCCAAACATAGAAAACGAATCAATACGATTCGAATTCCGATGTAATTATTAGCTTAGATTCTTAAAATTGTCCGCCCACGTAGAAAAATCAATGAATGGAAATTTCTAATTTCATTCTACTTTTTTTCCCCAAGCCTCTTTTTTGTCGTGTCTTATATTTCAGTTTGTCAATACTGGCTGAGACAGAGACAGTCAGAGCTGACACCCTTTTCCATTCAACTGGCACCCAGTTATCGCCCTTACACTATACTCGGAGTTCACATATACGATATCTGACTTCCTGGTCGCAAAATTTTCACGCTTACATAACGTTACGTCAATGCGTGCATACTCGTTCATGAAAACGGTTTTCTCATGCGATGAGGTTCTGAGATTACGGAAGACATTTTGGACAAGGTGTCTGTTGGTGTTTTGGAGATATACACGTCAAGAGAGTATGATTTATTGTTAAGATCAATTTCGTAAAATGGAGGGGTGAGAAATATTATGTCTGGAGACAATTGTCATGTTTTAATTATATTCTCATTTTGTTCGATATACATTAATGCTGTTTATTTGATAATCAATAAATTTAGAATGTATTTGAATGTTTGAATAATAATATTTCGGTTTTTCATTTGAAAACATGTTGTTGATTTCATCGAATCTAAATAAAAGTTATTTGAAATATCTAAAAAATTGTTTGTTAATAAATAGGTTGAGAAAATCAATATATTTAGTACAGAAATGTTGGAAATTTTAATCTTCAATATTTGTTTGAAATTTATTACTCATTATATTAAATTTGTGATTTGCTGATTCAAGTTTTTTTCCGCGTACAAGGTCGAGGAGAAGTAAAATTTTACTGCAACATTTGATAAATAAAAAAGGATCGAGCTTGAAATAAGTGTAGCTTAGAATTTATCGCTTGAAAAGTTCTCGGAATATTTTTATAACTGATAAAAAATTCGAGTCAAGTTTGACAATGTGAAATACGGTTTTGAGAAGAAAAGCTTGTCTCGTTGCGAAGCATTTATTGTATATTTCTTTTTCTGCGGATATAAAATGTCTTTTGTTGAGGAAAAAAAATTTTTTTGCGTCGGCTTTTCCATTCCATTCTTTTTTTGCATCAAAACTCGAACTTATAATACTGGCAAAACTTTTGTATCGAAATAAAAGGCAAATGAAATTGCGGTAAACAAATAAGAGAATTATCTGATTGTTGACCGCGAGTCGTATAAAAATGTTTGTCGAATGCTCGGAACAAACTTTTTCTTAACAATTTTGCGTGCAAATTAACGCCCCTGGAGCTCGTCGTCGCGCCAAAAAGAACTCGATTATTTTTCGCTCAGTTTCCGCGCGCCGAAACAATTATATTCATTCATGATAACGAGCAGGACTTTCAATGATTTGGTATTCTTTTGTCTCAATGAAAGGCGCGTTCCATTACGAGCCTGGATGCCTCAACTTTTTCCTCTACGTGACAGAAAAAAAAAAAAAGAATAGTATAATAGTCGCAACTTTTCCATCCGCGAATTGCACGGACGAAATTTTTTTTTATAAATCCCCATTCTCCTCGAAAATATTAGACGCGAATTTATACGATTCGTTCCCTCTATTCTGCGGTTGGAAATGCAAATTCATTTGCATTGCTTTTCTGAAGGAAATTTGGTTTACAATTGAGCGACCTTTTTGTGTCTCATCGTTCATAAAAGGTGCAATTAGTGAGACCATAGGTGTATTTCACAGAAAAAGAACAAAACAATTTTTGTGCATTTCTGAAGATCGAAGATTGCTTTTGTATCAAAAACAAACACTAAATCAACTGGTTTGTCTGAGAACAAGCAAAATTATCGTTTGAAAATCATTTAAAATTTTAATTTATTTATGAAAATTTTATTTCAATCATTACGTCAATTCGTCAGTTCAGTATTTGTTTTTAATTTTTTCTTTGGCAGTTTATTCTTCACGCGATGAAGAGGAACAAAATGAGGAAAGTTGAATATGAGAGGGTGATTGGTGAAAATTGTTATTTGACTGCGAGTTAGTTAGAGCAGTTAAAATGACAACACGATCAAAACGTGGTGCTTTCACAAGTTCTGTCAACATTCAAGTTTGAATAATAGGTCTGTGTAGTCTAACTAGTGCCCGATTGCGCCAGCTCTCGTGAGATAAACGTGACTAATAAATCAAATGTATAATGTACGTACGCTCTTCAGGCTCCAATTAAACCATCAAAATTATAATTCCAGACGCTTGAGTGGTCATCAAGTTAGCCGCGTTGTAAGTAGCGCAAAGCCCGGCTTAATTCCAGGCCGTATTCATATTTTAGCGACTTCTCGAATTAATCTTCTACTTTGCGCAGTGGCGGACAAAAGACCACCTCTGGTGACTCGACTCATGCCGCCGGACAATGTATCATGAAATCTATTTCCATAACAGTTTCAGTTGTTCCGGATTGTGCATTCAGAAACGTTCGCCGGGTCTACAATTGAAATGCGAAATGCATATGCATCTAATTGCGCTTAAAAGTTAATTCAAACATGTACACTTCAACGTCCAAAAACACGAGGACAATATTTTTAATTTCACCCTGCTTGATTGTATTTTTATTCAAAACATGTCTCAGGCAACAATAAAATTTTCAAGTCACAAGTTTCGAGACAAAAATGATTACCTTTTTTCCAACCTAACAACAAAGTTCCGTACATTGTGTACAGTCTCTGGTATATTTGCGGAATGCGGAACAAATGTTGAACAACGTTACACTGCGACGGTGCAATTTTCTAGGACGTATTCGTCACGAACTGTTTCAAATAAATTAGTACTTTTTTTTCCTCGTGAATAGTTTCCTGGATTCGATCATGTAACAGAAAAAAATGCGACTAAATTTGTCGGTGCAAATGGCAAAAGGGAGTTTTATTCTAGGAAGATTTGAAAATTAAAGGAACTTATGGCTGAAATTTCGATACGTGAAACTCATTTGAAAAGTATAACAATCGAGTTTCGTATTTTATGCCTTGACAATCAAACCACAATTACCTTTGTGACTCCGAGCGAAACGAAATAGTAGAGGAGCAGTAATTGAATTCGGACAAATGCACTCGATGGAAGTCGTTTCGGGCGCTAGCAAGTTATAGCGCTCATAAGCAACATTATCAAGCCACCGATGAGTTGTTCTGCTTTTATTTTCTATCACTGTAAAGGGATCCAATTTATCTGGAATAAGAGTATTATTGTAACGTGAAACATTGCCTTGAGATAACAGACACTGCTGATGAAAAGTGTGCTATATGAAATTTTGAGATCCGATATATTGTATTGGGATTTTCTTTTGTTCCGAATAAAAGAGCTTTGTAAAATGTCAATTTTTATTCGAAAATTATTGTACTTCGACAATTTTATACTTGATCGAATTAGGCGACTTCATTTTTCATTTTGTTTATCGGATTTTAAACATTTCAAGCTTATGCGTTTCTGAGTGATAGTAAAAATTTGTTAAACTCAATTTATGAATGACTTAATAAAAAAGATTTTATTTTTTGATTTCAGGATAATAAATTAACCATAGAAGTTTATTAGAAGCAACATCCAAGATGTCGTCGGTGAAGGTGGCGGTTCGGGTTCGTCCCTTCAACAACCGGGAGATAACCCGCGAAGCACAATGTATTATTGAGATGAACGGAAATACTACCTGTAAGTACCTCCATACAATATTCATTATGTTTATCCCATGCAAAGTGGAAATGGAAGATGCATAATTATAAATTGACAGCACATATTTAATTCATACGACATAAGGAACACTTTGTTTTTTTTTTGAATTACACAAATTTTGAATTTCATTTCAAATATACAATATACAGTACAAATATGACATTTGAACATACTTAAAATGAAATATTCCAATCTTTAAATATGTATATTGTCTTAAACGCAAAAAACTGTTTTACCTTTTCAGTATAAAATTGTTTATTCATAAAATTGTGTTCCCCAACAACATTAAGGATTAAAGAAAAAGCTCTCAGAGGATAAGAAACCCCAGAATCGGAAACGGTCGAATCGATATCAGACAGCAAGAATGTGTATTGCACAAAATGAAAGAGATTCTTTTTTGACTCCCAAGAACGGTCTCCTTTGTGACAGATATATTGAACTTTCACCGATTGCGTGCCAAAATATGCACTTCGAAAAAAGCGCCGATGTCATCCCAC
This sequence comes from Trissolcus basalis, assembly GCA_025266255.1. Classification (NCBI taxonomy): domain Eukaryota; kingdom Metazoa; phylum Arthropoda; class Insecta; order Hymenoptera; family Scelionidae; genus Trissolcus; species Trissolcus basalis. Next base: position 80,127 of record JAAMPD010000030.1, read on the forward strand.
TTAAGGTCACAAAGAAACGTGTCAAGTTACAAAATATTGCGAAATCGTGAATGAGTTTAAATTGGTTCCATTTTGTTTCGGCAAGAACAATTACGCGATGAGCGAAAAATAAAAACTTTTAATTGCACCAATCGGGCGAACGCCGGCCAACATACTGAACAGGTCGTTCGATTATCGAAAATTACGGGCGATATTTCCGTTTAATATTGTCACGCAATTCTGTCGCCCTTCCGCTCCAATCAGGCGCGATGTTTGCTCCGATTGAGAGCAATCGAATGTTTTTGTCGCTCCCAACATATTGAATAATTTCCCGTCGAATTAACGGTAGATTCGATTTTCAACGGAGCATATTACTCATCATGAGCAAACAATTTAATTAACCCCTAAAAAATTTATTTTAATGCAAATGAGAGGCTCCTTCACAATGCTTTCCAGTTCGCCAATGCGACATACAAATTTCCATTTGCAACCCCCTCCCCCACTCTCACTCATTCTCGCTCTCAATACTCATTTGGTTTTTACAAATCCGTGAGGATACTTTTATTTTATAGCAACTTCACTACTCTGTACATTATTTCTCACTTTTCCAGTCTACTAGCCTCAGGAGTTAATTAGCGTCGAGTTGAAAATATATATTTTTTACACTCGTTTCGTCGATTCTGATTTTAAAAGCGAATATCGATCGGGAGTGAAGATAAATGCCCCTGTTTATCGAACCGAGGATAGAATTTCATTTGATTCAAGTTGCTGAGGGAGTTTTTTCTCTGCCCATCAGAGTAATTACAACGTCGAACAATTGAATTTTGTTTTGAACGCAAAATCATGTAAGACTCGAAGATGATTAGTGATGCAACTCTAAAAGAAATGCTATTTCAGCAATTCCCTGGATTCGCACATAACGAATGACAGGGGCAAATCATTACGACGTTTTTTTTTTTCCAAACAATGATCGTCATGTTTTCTCATTGAACGTTAAATAACGTTTTCTATTTAAACTTTTCTTTTCATTGTCATTCTTTCAGTTTTTAAAACTTTTAGCAAAACATACTCGCTCGATTTATTTACGGTGTATAGCTTAGGATTGACATTTGAGAGTTCAGAACGATCGGACTTATTTGAAAAACAAAGTTGAACTGTTGTCAGGTTTACACGGCTGCATTGTATTTTACGTGCACCATTACTTCGGTTTGATTCGGTCGGAAATGATGATGACGTTGGCGTTTGTCAACAAGCACGCACACACATAACGCCCACGTGGCTCTTTCCAGTCGAACCAGCAACGCACTTCGTGAAAAATGATACCCAAGTCATCAGAGAATCTAATTTCAAGTGACGTCACTGATCTGCATCTGATTTCATTTCACGTGATATGGGATTGTATTTTTAAATTTGACATTTTTTTAAAAATTCAATTATCTTTCGTTGCAAGTTCAATATTTTTTTTTATATTCAACAATTTCATCAAAAAATGGTGATTATAAAATTTTATTTCACCGTTCGGCAATTTTGATTGAGAGAGAATTTGTCCAAGCTGTTCAGTGATTTTTCATACAACTTTTTTTGTCCGAACATGAACAAAATAAAAAAAACATAGAGTTTGCAAAAAATATCGTCCGGGGTAGAAAAATGAACGCTTGAACAAGCAAGTACGTTAAATTGTGCTACACATTTTAGTGCAACGAGCATGGCTGTCAGTCGAATCGACCCTTAAAGTCAAAATTGTAAAAGTTTTCGCACCCACGAGAACTCGAGTGAAAAATAATGGCTGGGATTCGTTTCACCTTGCAAGTTCGACGTCGCTTGTACGAGCCTCGCGTGATTGACTAGCAATTCTCCTTCCGAGAGCTTCGCCTTTAAGACAGGTCATAACTATCCTAAGTAGCGCTAATCAATACCACGCCGAACCATCACAACTCGAAGAGGAAAAGTTGAAAACATTTTCCCGTCTTCGAGTGCTAATTGTCGAATTTGTGAGAAGAATATTTTTTCCCCTCGGTGGAATATATTGAGTCTATCAAAATACTGCACCGACCCGTGAGGAAAAGGCAATTGAAAGGGTAATCGAACGAAATAATTGTTTTCAGCAATAACCAACCCCAGAGCACCACAAGGAACAAAAGATGCTGTCAAAAGCTTCAATTACGATTACTCGTACCACTCCATGGACGTGAGTATTTATTTTTCGTGTTCTTTTGTTCATAAACTGTGCGTTTGAAAGCGTGAAAATCATTCATGCGACTTCTGAAGGATTCGTTAACCCCGCGATTGATTTCTCGTATTTTTCCATTCGCAGCCCACCGACATAAATTATTCATCACAAATCATGGTCTACAAAGATATCGGCGAGGAGATGTTGGAGCACGCATTTGAAGGTAAATCTTCCGCTTGTTTGATAAGTTTGAAAAGAACGTTTACAACATAGTGAGAAAAAAAAAAGAAAGTCATCGAAACTTCGAGGGGTTAATTTAGTTATGAGTTAATCTCCACTTGGTAGGTTGCTTTAAGAAAAACAGCTCAGCATTTTCGTCGAGTCATTTAACTTGTCCAACAGCCGTCTGGATTACTTATTAGACTCCACTCGTTAAGGAGCATTCAATTTGTCGAATGGCTCTTGCGAAAAGTTGAATAGTCCCCCAATCGAACTATTATTCAAGTCGATTAAAGACAATCGAGCTCCAAGTGTCGATGGCTTTCGTAGTTTGTAAACTTTATTCCAACCCTGTGGTTTATAACCAAGAAAACAAAATACTGATCGTTTTTTTTTTTCATGAACAGGATACAACGTCTGTATATTCGCTTACGGTCAAACCGGTGCGGGCAAATCTTACACGATGATGGGCAAGCAGGAAGAGGGTCAGGAGGGCATCATTCCCCAGATTTGCAAGGACCTTTTCAGAAACATCAGCGAGAACAAAAGTGACGAGCTCAAGTACTCGGTCGAAGTCAGCTATATGGAGATCTACTGCGAGCGAGTACGCGACCTCTTGAATCCCAAGAACAAAGGCAACCTCCGAGTCAGAGAACACCCTCTGCTCGGCCCCTACGTCGAGGACCTTTCGAAATTGGCTGTGATGTCTTACCAGGACATCCACGACCTTATCGACGAGGGAAACAAAGCACGGTTAGACTCAAACTGAATAAACAATATTTTTAAAAGCGAGGGCTCGAAAAAATTTGTCTGGAACCTTATATCAAATTTCTCATGTTTCAGAACGGTCGCCGCAACGAACATGAACGAGACGTCGAGCAGGTCGCACGCGGTTTTCACTATTTTCTTCACACAACAGAAACAGGATTTTACGACGGGCTTAGTCACGGAAAAAGTCAGTAAAATCTCGCTAGTGGATCTGGCGGGATCAGAGAGAGCCGACTCCACTGGTGCAAAGGGCACGAGGCTGAAGGAAGGCGCCAACATCAACAAAAGCCTGACCACCCTGGGCAAAGTTATTAGCGCTCTAGCCGAAATAGTAAGCATTGGTTTTTATGAGTCCAAAAAGCTTGGCCGTCGAAACACTGATGCAATAAAGTTCATTGTTTTTTGTTCTTATTTTTAGTGAGACGAGAGATATCACTTTTTTGTTAAAATTATATATCTGTTACATTTCTGTTGTTACAGCTTTGAATTAAATTTGTATGAGTTTTATTGTCGCGAAAAAAAAATCAGCAGAATCTAAAGTTGTGTCCTAATTTCAGCAGAGTGTTGTTTGTTTTAATTATTTACTTGTAACAATAAAAAATGTGTAAAGATCTATACTAAAACCTGTTCTTTTTTTTGCAATCTTGCCTTGTTGGATATTCAGGCGGTAAGTGCAGCTTGCGATTAAGCCGGCTTAGGGCGTTAATTTTTTAAAATCACCGAGAAAGTTAATTCCGTATGAATCTCGGATGAAAGGCCGGATGGAAGTAGATGTTAACGCTTCAATAATCGCATCTCATTTTTCAGGCGACGAAGAAGAAAAAGAAGGCCGATTTTATACCCTACAGAGACTCGGTTCTGACTTGGCTTCTACGCGAAAACTTGGGAGGCAACTCGAAGACTGCTATGATTGCTGCTATCAGCCCTGCTGATATTAATTATGACGAAACATTATCTACCCTGAGGTACTTTGAAAATAATTTATAAAGAAATCAACTGAAATGAGATTTTTATTTCTATTCTACATTGTTTGATATTTTTCTTTGTAGATACGCAGACAGAGCTAAACAAATTGTATGCAAGGCCGTGGTCAATGAAGACGCAAATGCAAAACTTATCCGCGAGCTCAAGGAAGAGATCCAGAAGCTGCGCGAGCTACTGAAACAAGAGGGAATCGATTTCCAAGAAGGTAAAAGACAATTCTTTTTTCCTCCCAGCGAGCTTTGTAAATGAAATCCCATCTGAGCCGTCCAATCGTTCCGACTGTAATGTGTCATCTCGATTGGATGGTCTGGTTTATTCGAGTAATAGAAAAATAAAGACTCCAAGATCGGCCCGAGCTGCCTATTCACACTCCTTTTTTTGTTCACTTCGCTTGACACAGGGCCCAATGGCAAATTCACTTACGAAAAGAAAGAATCCAGTAAGTAGAAAAACAGAGCTGAATGACAAAAGTTTGAGCTTCTTCGTGGCTTGAGACAAGCGTGCCATTGTCAGAAAAGTCTGGGTGTTTGTTTTGAGTTACTTTATGTTCAATGAAAAAAAAAGAAAAAAAAAACGAAGCACATTGTTAATTTATGAGGACCACTTGGTGGGAACAAACGCGGATTTTACAGAGCACCATTAAGTTTGATGGCACCTAGGGTTGTGCCTCACATTTGACATTCTTTAGTTTATGACAATAGTATTCACTTCCACTCTAAAATTGTTACATGAAATGAGCTTTAGACGTAGAATCACTATTATCTCAAAATTTGAATTCAACATTTTTAGTCTTAGTGATCAGCTCATTATATTGTCTGTCTCGAGTACTGTGTACTCTTTTGTTTTCATTTACAGTGAACATTTTTATTATAACAATCGAAGGGTAATTAGATAGAGGAAATACAGAACAGGAAATAGTGTAAGATAATGATGTGAGGGGGATTTTATTGTTAATTTCATGTGGAAACGAATGTAATGAAAGTAGGATTTACTGGGACAAATAAATTTAGCTATTGCTCTGGCTTCTATCATGACCAGTGACGTTAGACGTTACAGCAACACGGGATTGTTTGTTTTTTTAATTACACTGCATGGCAGCATTACATCGCATCAAGAAAATTACGATCATTACGCCATGCTGTGTGTTAAAGCTTCATTGTCAATCCCAAATCTCTCGATGTGCTTGAAAAAAAAACTTAAAACCAAGTCTAGTGTTTCGCAAAAGATAAATCTCAAGTGAAAAAAAACTGGAGCTGTGTTTCACTTTGCTACCAGAATTTCTGAAAAAATTTTATTTTGGCTTTTGTGACGTGAAGGTTCTATACATTGTCCGGACATTCAAGTACTGCAAACGATGGTGTAGATAAAATCTTGCAGCTTCAAATGGTTCCTGACGGAAATTTATCTTCATTTTTTCAGGAGACGATTCTCTGATCATAAGAACTTCAAAGCGAGAGGACGAAAAAGAGTCCAGACAAAGGATACCATCTCATCCAACATCTACCCTGGCAGAAGAAGCTGTGGAACAGTTGCACGCATCAGAAAAACTTATCGCAGGTAAAACAACTTTCCAATGCAGAAAGACTCAAAGTTGAAAAGTCGAATTTTTATTCAACATTTTTTGTTGTTTCAGAATTGAACGAAACATGGGAAGAAAAATTGAAACGAACCGAAGCGATTCGTCTTCAGCGAGAGGCCGTATTCGCAGAGATGGGCGTTGCAGTTAAAGAAGATGGAGTGACTGTTGGAGTGTTCTCTCCAAAGCGGACACCACATTTGGTGAACCTCAATGAAGACCCGTTGATGTCCGAGTGTCTGATTTACTACATCAAGGATGGATTCACGAGGATCGGCAGTGCCGAAGCCAACATACCACAGGACATACAATTATGTGGTCCGTACATTCTCAGTGAACACTGCGTGTTTGAGAATCATGAGGGAATAATCACGCTAATACCCAAGAACGGCGCTCTGATTTATGTCAATGGAAGGGAAATCACTGAATCGATTGTACTCAAAACTGGCTCTCGAGTTATTCTGGGAAAGAATCATGTGTTTAGATTCAACCATCCTGGACAAGGTGATAAAATCTAAATTGAACGAAAGAAATATACAAACATAAAATATTTTTAGAAATTGATTCAATATATGTCTAATTTAAATTAAATTTTTACAGTATATTCAGGTTCTACTACTAAAATAGGTGATTATTTTTTTCTTTCTGGTTTGTTTTTAACTAAATACCTTAATTTTGAATAAAATCAACTCGATAACAAACCGTTGAATTAAAAAACTTTTAGTACTGAAAGTAACAGCGATTCAGAGTTGCGGAATTGTAACTGGTCTAATTTAATAACTTTCCATAAAAAATTACAGTTCGGGAGCGACGAGAAAAGGAGTCTCCAGCTGAAACACCAGGCAACGGCGAAACGGTCGACTGGAACTTTGCACAGATTGAACTTCTCGAGAAGCAAGGCATCGATCTCAAAGCGGAAATGGGAAAGAGATTAATGGTACTTGAGGAGCAGTTCCGCAAAGAGAAGGAAGAAGCAGACCAACTTTTTGAGGAGCAAAGAAAAGTAAGGGAAATGTCATAAGTGTTGAAAGTTTCCTTACTTACTTTCTAGGAACTAATTTGCAATCAAAATTTACGCACGCTGAAGTGTTTAATTCGGAATTAATAAAGTGTCGCTTGAATAAATTGTAACTTCGTGAGTCTATTCTTACGTTTAAACGTTCGTTTTAGAATTACGAGGCCCGAATAGATGCACTGCAGAAACAAGTCGAGGAACAAAGCATGACCATGTCCATGTACAGTAGCTATACTCCAGAAGATTTCAATAATATTGAAGAGGATATATTCGGTGAGTGGACATCGTTGTTGACACAAAAATATTCCAATACTTGAGAAACAATCAGATTTTACACTTAACTATGACACCTAATATTTTGCATATTAATAATTTTTTGCATGGTCAATTTTTACTGCAAATCATATTCATTTGCATGGACTCATAGGTAACACTGTTATGGTTAAAAAAATCATGTTGAAGCAAAATCTAACAAATAAATATAATGCTTAGTTTAGTCATTGCAATGGTTCAATCAATCGTAGATTTTAACACACATAAAAAGTTCCATATACAAGAATCAGACATTCAGAACTTAGGTAGGAATTAATTAGAAAGTTTCCGGCAGAAAATTCATGTGATTTTGAATGAAAATGAAATATTGAATTATTTGATCGATCAGCCGATTGCTAAAATTTCATCACGGAATGCAATATATTAATAGATAAAATCACATGAAGATAATGAAACTGATCATAGTAGCATGTACAATTTCGACCGCCATGAATTATGCTTGGTTTTTCTGATTGTTTTTCCCCGTTATGGCTTGCGTTTCAGTCAACCCCTTGTTTGACGCAGAGAGTAACTGGGGCGAGCGCGAGTTCCAGCTCGCAGCCTGGGCTTTCCGTAAGTGGAAGTATCACCAATTCACCAGTCTACGAGATGATCTTTGGGGTAACGCGATATTTCTCAAGGAGGCAAACGCGATCTCGGTTGAGCTCAAGAAAAAGGTACCAGGACGAACAACATTTTATCTTTTATTTTATTTATTATTATTAATGAATTATTATTTTACACATATTATATATTATATTAATATTTCAAAACATTTTTTATTTAATGTATAAATTAAATTTAAATTTCAATCAACATTTTATTTCTTTGGAGTTGTTCAATTCTTTAGAAATTCAACTCTAATTTTTTTCCAATATTAGGTTCAGTTTCAATTCACCCTGCTCACCGACACATTGTACTCTCCGCTTCCACCGGACCTTTTGCCAGCAATCGAGGAAGAAGATGAAGAAGAGAGACCATTCCAACGTACCATTGTTGCAGTCGAAGTTCAGGATTCAAAGAATGGAGCCACACACTACTGGACGCTCGATAAATTAAGGTAACCCATTGACACAATTGTCCTAACGATTGTTTCGTTTTAGACTTTTTGGATGTACAGAAAAATGGTACTGCGAAATTGTCGTCTGAAATTCGTCTCAGTGACAGATGTTCTCTGACATTCTCTTTTCAAAATAATGAGTTTAAGAAACGAGAAAAAAAAAGTTTTTTTTTCTCTCAATAATTGACGCGGTTAAATTTATTTGAAAGATTATTTTAGTTCAAACAAACAATTTCACTGCATCACTTACGGTAAGTTAATTTCCAAAACGAATTACCCAAATGCAATTTAGAAGGAGTTTAATCACAAGCCGAGTACCCTTTTTCTGGATGAATTCTCCCACGCTGTAATTTAGGCTTTGAATCTCAAGCGCTTCACCTCACGGTTAATGCGACCTTTATTGCGACCGCGACTGTAAATGATCACGTGGAGTGGAATGTTAATGGTACGTTTATTGATTTTATTGATTCCGAGAGTGAATAAAGCAGGACCATTATCCAAGACGCGCGGCATTTTACGCTCGATTCCGGCCTGGTGTTATATTAAATTGATGAAAGGGTCTGCCAAGGGTAACAAACGTTCACACACTAAACTTGCAATATTACATTGTAGACAGAGCTTGGAGTTGATGCGACATACTTACAATGGAGACATGAGTCCCACCACTCCGGAGGCTAAAGAAGATATTTTCCGATATTTTGAGGTCTCGTCAAACCCGAGGTTTTCGTTCTCTAATCTTTTGCCTTCGAGGTTGGTGCTCGGTCGCACGACACTTCACCGTAAAGTCACTGTTATTCATTATATCTCAAGATGTACATATGACAACATTTGTAACATTATACATTTTGTAAATTCAAACGTTCGAACGAATGTGACGATTCATGAACCAAAAATAGACTGAATGAAAGATAGATAGGCATACTTTTTTACTTTTTCAGTCCAGGGAGAACATTTTCCATGCCTGATCAAATATTTGAAATAATTTTATTAATCGAAATCACAAATGTTTAATCTGATTGTAAGTTTGCAAACTTTTGTTCAAACATGGAACTTTTTTCCTAAGAATTTTTTTTTCTTTTATACACGTTCTTTTTGTTACCATATTTTCCCACACTAAACAATACACTTGGAAAACAAATCGACACGATCACTGAACATTATTCATAGCTCATAAACGCGATTCAAGAGGAAGTACCAATTTAAAGAGAGTTCGTCTGGAAGAAAACTGACTTTCCATTTATTAAATTTCTTAGTTCCCTTTGACGTTATTCAAATATTTGTCGTTTCAAGTTCTGTTATCATTTCAAAGAGGCATTTAAATTGGTAACTCCACTCAATTGTGGTGATTAACAAGATATCGACAATATAAAGTGTAATTGAATATCATCAAACTGAATTACAAACGACTTGTTAAACAGCGACGAATTTGTTTGTCATTTGCGTATGCTTAATTTGTGTCAGCTACGTTGTACTTGCTGAGTATACGCATCGAAATAAAAGTGTGCCAAACGATACGATTGTCGGCTTAAAGCAGCATGGGACCAGTGCAATCCTGATGCATAAACACAAACGCTCTGACTTTCGAATAATTAATCTCTAATGTCCATTGAAGTGATTATTAATTAGACATGAGAGACTAGGATTATGCTGTGAAGATTATGACTCTACGAATTAAGCGCTATTGATTTATTCATTGCATACTATATACTGCAAGGAAATTTCTGGGCTGGAAATATCACTTTTACTTATTAAAAAATAAATAAAGAATGAGAATAGAAAAAAAAGAAGAATCACTGATCATTAGGTGATCACTAGTTGAACAACCAGAAAATCATGCTCGCAGTGTATAACATTACCGAGATCGTCAAACCGGTCACATTGCTTGAAAATCCTCCATGCATTGCAGCAAAATATGTTTTCCAAGTTCCATGCATGCCAGTTTTTGCTAGTCGTAACATTCGCAGCCTTCATCAATCGAAAATTCGTTTCTTTTTTGCGCAGGCAAAGATTGGAACTGATGAGAGAAATGTATCACAACGAAGCTGAACTTTCGCCCACCTCGCCAGACTACAATATTGAGACCATCACTGGAGGAGATCCATTTTACGACAGGTTCCCATGGTTCCGCATGGTTGGCAGGTAATAATCGGATTTTTTGTTCCCCAACTTGAAGTTATATTTGATTTTTTACATCCCTTTAATAAATCTCTTTTTTTACAAAACTTAATCAATATAATCAACTCAATAAAAATTGTCGAGGAAAAAAAGAAGATATTGAACGTGAATTTATTGTTTTCAGATCTTTTGTTTACCTGAGCAATCTGATGTATCCTGTACCACTCATACATAAAGTAGCTATAGTCAATGAAAAAGGAGACGTCAAGGGATATTTAAGAGTCGCTGTCCAGGCTGTTGTGGGTATGTAAAAATATAGCCGACGTATATTAAAAAGAAAATAAATAAAAAGAAAATATTGAATGGAAGAAAATCATGAAAAGTGACTCGGTCGATTCAGACGAAACCTTAATGAGTCCTTCTTTCAGAAGAGGAAAACAGCGAATACTCAAGTGGCGTGAGACAGTCTGCCCGTATATCATTCGACGACGACCTGTTCGGTGGTTCGAAGCACAACAAGCGTAGCACCCTATTGGCCCACACACTCGAGAAGAATCAGCAGATTTTGATGCAGGAGGAGCGTGTGGTCGAGGGACAAATTGAGAGTAAAGAGATCAAAGACCTGAAAGAGGAAGAGGAGGCGAATGACGCAGACAGTGGAAGGGGAGACAGCTCAGTTTCCAGCGATATGAAGGAAGAGGAGACCCCGGACCACTTACAACCCGGGGTCGAGTTCACGTTCCGAGTGACTGTATTGCAAGCTATGGGAATTTCGACAGAATATGCTGACATATTTTGTCAATTCAAGTAAGTTGGCCAATTACTGGTCGGCTTTTATTGATTTCGTCATTTAACGTATCCATTCACTGGAACATTTTCTTTCGCAGCTTTTTACATCGACATGATGAAGCCTTTTCTACTGAACCCGTAAAGAATACCGGAAAGGGAAATCCACCAGGATTTTATCACGTACAAAATGTAATTTTTTGATTTCTACCGATAAAGAAAAATCAATTATGATTCGGAATTTCATTTGAACCAAATTTGTTCTTTCTAGATCACAGTCACAGTCACAAAATCTTTCCTGGAATATTTGAAGACACAACCAATTGTGTTTGAGGTCTTTGGTCATTACCAGCAACATCCTTTACACAAAGATGCAAAACTGGACTAGTAAGTTTTATTTTATTTTCAACAAGGTTTGATTTCGATTGAGTTGGAATTAATTTGACGATTTTCTTTTAGTGTTCGACAACCACCAAAACGAATGTTGCCTCCTTCAATTCCAATCAGTCAACCAGTTCGGTCTCCCAAGTTTGGAAGTGTTCTTCCATCTTCGCCGAGTACCTCTCACATTCATGCAAAATACGACGTCCTTGTATGGTTTGAGATCTGTGAGCTGGCTCCAAACGGAGAGTACGTTCCTTCAGTGGTCGATCACAGCGACGACTTACCCTGCCGCGGCCTGTTCCTCCTGCACCAGGGAATCCAGCGACGCATCCGCATCACAATTGTACACGAGCAAGCCTTGGATTTGCGATGGAAGGATGTCAGAGAACTCGTAGTTGGACGTATCCGAAACACCCCAGAGCCTGAGGAGGAAGACAATGATTCTTCTGTTCTGTCGTTGGGCTTGTTCCCTGGCGAGTACCTTGAAATTCCAGGCGAAGACAGGTGCATGTTCCGCTTCGAAGCTGCCTGGGACAGTTCTTTGCACAACTCCCCTCTGCTTAATCGGGTCACCTCTTATGGGGAACAAATTTTCATGACCATTTCCGCTTACCTGGAGGTAAGTATTTTGTGACTGCGATAAATTACATTTAGATAGAAGATGAATGTGGAAGTTTTTTTAATTTTGATGCAAAATTATGAGCAATAAAGATTATAGTGTTTGATTTGTGGAGACAGTTTCAGTTGCTTGCTAATCACATTAAAGTTTATTTTAACGGACTTAACATTTTATTATAGTTGGAAAACTGTGGCAGACCAGCCATAATAACGAAAGATCTTAGCATGATAATTTATGGACGCGATGCGAGAGTTGGGCCGCGCTCGCTCAAACATCTTTTCAGCGGAAGTTACCGCAATCAAGAAGCGAACCGACTCACCGGAGTTTATGAGTTGGTTCTGCGTCGTGCATCAGAAGCAGGTAGCCCAGGTTTGTCCTGTCTGTCCCATAGTATAGCAAGCAATGTAAGAAATTATAGATAACCCACTAGGTACTTAAATTAGTTTATTCTCAACTTACTTGCATCATTAGAATCTTGTTTCAAAACATTTTTTTTATAATTTTTTTTTAAATAAAAGAAATTAAATTGATTAATGATTAGTTGAATCAGAAGTGCCAGTGGGATTACTTGTATTTTCTCACATTTTAAATTAAACCCCTTTGCTCTGACACTTCACTTTTTGAAAATGTGAATTGAAAAAGAAAATCTCAACTGTGAGATTAATGAAAGAGAAATTTGAAACGAAATTGAAAAATGACGAAGTTAAGTAAACGAAGTTGTAATAGATGAATTAAATTCGAATCTAAAATTGGCCCCTTATTGATGAAATTGAAATTGCTTGTTATTGGAAATATGTGTAGTTTGAGTGTTGTGCTCATTTTGTTACATGAAGTCTTTTCATGTTATGCCATGTCATCACCATTATATAAAATTATTAAATCAATAGGAAACATTTTCCATTTGATCTTGTATTCATTACTGTATTCATATTTTCAATCATTCATTGCAGCTCGAATAATTTTGATTGCCATTCATGAATTTCATAGTGCACCAATTTTTTTAACCATCCGGTGATCATTCAATTAAATTCAGTATTTTAGAATTTCAATTCGGCTGCATATTCCTTCATCAGAAACAGTTTGAGGATAAATGTTCAGAGTCACGCTGTAATCAAAATTTACGATTTCTAGATGTTGCAAATCTAGAAATAGTGTCTCTTGGGCATTGTCCAAAAAGATATCGATTATTAACTTCAATTCCCGTTCACGCAGGAGTTCAAAGGCGACAACGTCGCGTTCTGGATACAAGCTCTACTTATGTCAGGGGTGAAGAAAACCTGCACGGCTGGCGGCCGCGAGGCGACAGTCTCATTTTTGATCACCAATGGGAACTAGAGAAACTGACTAGACTCGAGGAAGTTGAACGCATTAGGCACATGCTTTTGTTACGAGAGAAATTGGGCATTGATAAGATTCCGATTTGCAACAAATCTATCCACGACTTTACAAAGAGTGAGAAGGTAAAGAAACAATAATTGAATTCAGATTTCAGAACTGTAAAAAAGTTTTGTTTATTTTATCAGTTCTGCTTGAGTTTTTTATTTCAAGGCTACAAACTACGGTAGATTAGAACTAACATTTTTGATAACTTGAAGCTAACTCTTCATGCCCTTCAGGAGGTGTGCAACATGGTGGCAAAGGCTACAAATGAGCCTCATGCCAGTCCTGTGAAGTTAAAGAAGGCCGTGGGTAAGGACGTTTATGAACCCTGGGACATGACCGAGAGAGAGCGCGAGCTCTCCACAAAGTATATTAAACTCATCCAAGGTAGGATCCCGAGCAAGGAGCCGATCGTTTTGACTGACGTGTCGTCGCCTGGCGAGGACAATCTCACGGACATCTCGACCTCGATGATTTCTTCCGTAGTATCATCCTCCTCTCAAGAGTCAGTATATGCCACACAATTGCAGGTAACATCCTGAAACGCGCCTGAAACGCCAAGTAGCGGTTGTCTGCATTGCGCATAATCGAGAATTTGCTTCAATATTACGCTCTCTCTCATTGACCTATTGATTTTGCATACCATTCAAATTAATTTTGGCTATCACTTGGGTTTCGTCAATAGTTTGGTGATTATCATTCGCTTCTTAGTGCTTCTGTACGAATTTGAATTGTGACCGATGACCAAAAAGGATGGAGCTTTAGACAACCGCTAATTTTGCAGAAAAGCGTTCGGGTGTTACAGGAAGGTTACACGCAGCCCACAGGTAAAATAGTGAAGAGCAGTTCTAAGTCGTGCATCTTTAGGTTGACTTCGCCGGAAAGAGCTAGGCTGCTGGAACTGCAGGAAAGCATGCTGGTAGGTGAGTCGTCGAGCCAGGCAAGCATGTCCTCAGCGGCGATGGGATCCACGTCCCCATCCAAAGAAAGCCTGGTGCTTTACGTGCCAGAGGTTGAGGAAATACGCATCAGCCCTGTCATTGCAAGAAAGGGCTACCTTAATGTCTTAGAACATAAGACTAGCGGCTGGAAAAAGCGATGGGTCGTAAGTATCGAATTATATTAAATTATGTATTTTGTGAAAAACACAAAGGAGTAGAAATATGACAATCCTTTCGTTACAGGCTGTTCGCAGACCATACGTCTTCATCTTTAGAGAGGAAAAAGACCCTGTTGAACGAGCGCTTATTAATTTAGCTACTGCACAAGTTGAATACCCCGAAGATCAATTGAACGCTAAAGTACCCAAAACGTTCAGGTGATTATAACGAATTGAATTTTCAAACAAAGATTAAACTAATTAAACAATTTCAAACTAATCAAAATATGGATTTTTCCAGTGTGGTGACAAAACATCGAGCATACCTTTTGCAGACGTTAGGAGATAAGGAAGTTTATGACTGGTTATACGCCATCAATCCACTTTTGGCTGGTCAAATTAAGTAAGTTTGACTATGAGCGGATTAATTAAATGAAAATATCTAATTTCTTAAACACGGTTGGGTTTTGATTTTAGGTCAAAATTGGCACGAAGAGGACCGCCATCAAACCAACCACCAATCACACTAGCTCCACCACCAGAAAAGCCGACGCCAACCAAGTGAGTAACGGACTCGTTGGCCGATGTGATGAGCGTCGTCGCGCAAGTCTCAAAGAAAATGCTCCAGCAGTCCAATTCGATGTTCGAGTCGCAGGAATTTTGCAGCTTTCGTTTCCCAGTGATTTTCGAGTAACCACTTAATAGCGAGTTGTAATCGCGACGAAGAGGATCGGCCTGGCTTCCGAGTTCCGTCGGTCGGTCGCTCGCCACTCTCATGTATCGCAATCATTTGTCGTTTCATTTCGCCGCACCCACGGCCAAATCACTGCACGTTTCTTCACTGAAACGTTTGATCGCAGTTGTGAACAAGGCCACTTGAGACCCAGCACGACTTTTTGACGAGCACACATGAAACTAGCACGTGTGACGTTAACCGAGCGTGTACGTTTTATAGCTAATTTATTCATAATCCGCATCCTAGTCGTGTTATCGGTCACCGCGAGATTACTACATAAAGAAAAAAAATGCAAGTAAAAAACAAACAAACATATGTCTAGTTGTAGCGCAGTCGCTGTAATGTTGAGCTAATCCACAAATTTGAATGTTACCGTCAAAAGTACGACTTTTCTTACGACGTGCGCTAATCATTCCGAGACGAGTCGTCTGTGATCTTGGCGAAAGCATTTATGTGCAAGCGCGAACCACTGTTCTGTTCAACTTTAATTTCGATCGTTCTTAAAATGTTACCATTTGAGTTGAAGTTTTCGTTTCTAAGTGACACAATTTTCTTCTTCCAAGTTTCACCGATTGTAAATACCGGCACCGACTGCAGTACACGGAAAACAACGATGAAGAAACTTGTGTCTTAAAGCACCGTTTTTGTTGTTGCGTCGAATGGAATAATTCATTCATTAAGTTATTAGCTTTTCAAAACGAGAATCGCTTTATCATCTCAAGAACTAATTCATTATTTCACAATTAAACTTGCGATGGTAAAAGTATGCTGTTTCCGTTTTTGTATTTCTAGTCAGATATTAATTGTAGATATTAAGGGGAATTATCGTTTTGAAAATTTTTCGCAATAATGACACAAAAAACTTGTTCTGCGATCGAGGCGAACTCGGATGAAATATCTTCACGGGGTTGCAAGCTGAGGGGTTTTTATTTCAGATGCATAGTCAGTGTAATTATCAATGTCACGACTTTCTACCGCTCCGATTTCGAAGATGATAAACTTGAATATATTTTGACATTTTCTATTCAATGTACTGTGTGTCTCAAATAAATATCACCTTGTTATTTGAAAAAAAGAAAAAAATTGTATTAACAGTATTAATCAAGCATTCGTCGCAATCTATTTATTCATTCGAACAAATGCATTTATTTAATGATTATATATATTGATATATAAAAAAATTGAATATACAAGGTCAACGAATGAAAGAAACAGCTCGTTGTACAGTAATGGCAATCATTGTTACAATTTACCTGACAATTATGATATTCATTTTGTAGCTATTAGTTTTATTTGTTTACACGCGCGCGATTCAATATATGAACTTCGTTTATCTTGTATATAACGAACAAAACGCATGGTGATAATCGCGAATCTTTTCTCAATGAAAAATAAAATCATTGTTTTTTCTATTCTAGTCAACTAATCGGTAATTATTTTTGATTTGTCAAGACGCGGTGAGATTTTGACGAGCCATTCAAATCGTGGCGAGTAATTGAATTGTTTTTATTCAAGTTTCGCTTGCTGACTGTTATAGCGTTTAATAGTTTTATTTTGTTAAACGATAATAATCATTTGATATTTGATATTAACAAACAAAGATTAAAGGGATAAAGATAACGCTAAGCGCGAGCCGATGCTGGAATGAGATATATATTATACATAAATGATGATTAAAGATGAGATGAGGGGGTGGGGGANAACAAAGTACCAAGCGAAAGAAAGTTGGACACGACAGAGATTGAATATGGTCACTTATAAATAAATAGTTATTGAATAAATGAATATATATATTATATATATGAATAAATTTAATGATAACATGGTTATTTGGTTTGTGAAGCGATGAAATCATCAAAGAATAGACCGCATTGTATGATCTGATTCTGTATTAAATATGTAAGTTTGTGTATTTATTTGTAAGTTGGTAAGAAATTACATGAAGACAACAAACATGACAACACGCGAATGTATCGTTCCCTTTGGTTTATTAAACGAGATATGCATTCATGCTGTAATGCGTATTTATTATAATGATTACTTACACTAGATTTCTTGTAAGTGACATGTAATAAATCGATGAATAAAAGCTTTCACGCTTGACATTTATGACGTTCTTTCATTTCTTCTATCTGTCACTCGTGTTATTATAACATAACAAAATTCATTACGTCAAAGCGTTCCTTTGTCAGATATGAATGACGAAATATTATTAAATAACTCTGACACTCTTTGGACAGAAAATCCTGCATGATACTCTGTAGAGAGTTGGAAAATTAGTTTTACGTTCATTCAACTTTACTCATATTAGTCTCCCTAGAGAGGTGTGTAATAGATTAAACGCATTATATCCGACGCTATATTTTTTGTTCATCAGGTGCGATCGCCAGGGAAAAGGGATGTCTGTTTACAATTGGTCTTTTTTTTAGTTCAAAAGAGAGATGGCAACGAGAGTTCCAGCGATTCATTCTCCTCGACTGTCGGATGCTTGAAAAATAGATCCTGGATCAATTTACCGTCCATGCTGAGTTCCTCTAAGTCGTCTTTAGTTTTTAAAAAATGCACATCCCTTTCAGTTCCACTGTTTGGCAGCGACTTTCGCAATGGTTCCAAGCTGAAAAAATAATTTTACTTCAGCGGTCGAAGCGTGATGAACGAAAAATGAATTTTAAAACTTGTTGAATAATTGAGCTGTGCATTTTTTTCTACATCAGCATTATTATATCGAAGTTGAAGAAAGTTTTTCAGTCGTCCCGAACTTTACGGACAAGTTACATATTTGAAGAAATTGCCACTTTAAAATAGTGCTCTTTAGGAGGCAAAAGTTTCGGTCAATCGATGAAACTTTATTCAGCGGACTAATAGAAATAGTTGCAAAAATATCAGCATTGACAAATGTGGAATTTAATCGAACAAATTTTATTTCACTTTTAAAAATCGAACTGACAATTAGTGAAATTTGATTTCTTTTTAAGTAAATAAAATCAAGTGGTGAAGGTCAATATTTCACGAGCCGCGGGATTTTTTTTTTTACTAAATAAAAAATTTGCAATAAATTAATCAAAAGGTGCTTTTTTGCGACCGATTGATTGGAAATTCAATTTTTGCGTATTTTTATTTGCCCGCAATAAACTACAAGCGGCGCAATTTGTCACCAATCATGAAATATGCAGGATCAACCTAGTTTGCGTTTGACACGCTTGATCCTCAGTTTTGACATTCACATTTCGCGTGTGTTCTTTGTGTAACATCAGTTTTTCCGTTCGCGCATTTTCTCGGACCATTTTCAATTTCTTCTCCGCTTCGTCGAGTTTTGCATTCGCTTCCACCAATGCCTTCTCTAATTGAAACTTCTCTTGCACGAGGCTTTTTGATGTAATTGTCAACTGAGCAAACTGTGTTTCTTGAGCTTTTATTTGACGCGATATAAGTTCTAAAGACTCTGACATTTGTAGTCTCAACTGGTTTAACTCCGCTGTCGTCTGGGCAAGCTGCAACCATTTTTCTCGGATTAATTATTCAACCAACTTGTTGCTGGGCGTGAGCTTAGTCTCGGTTTATTGAACCCGAAATAGTTATATTTTTCATTCATCTGATTTCCCTTGACAATTTTCACTAGAATTATGAAACTTTTTTAATAAATTAAAAAAGTTTCGTTTTTTTATTTATTTTATACATTTCTTTAGAAATTCATTTGAATTGTTTTATGGAATTTACACTTTTTTTCGAAATTTCACAAATGTTTAAAAAATGTGAGAAGATATTCGCAAGACGTGTTCTCTTCTTGTTTACTATTTAGATAGTGCAGCTTGAGAGCCGCTTATTGATACACTAAAGGATTAAGAAAACAAGGATCGTATGGTGAGAAAAATCGAGCATGCGTGGTGCGAAGATCTCGTAAAATAGATGTACCACATGTCTCCTGCTTGTACGGCTTTCGACACGTTAATATTTATCAAGCAATATGCTGAAAGCTTATAGGTCTTACACTTTTATTTCGCTTACAAATTCAATTCTGAGTTAGTTCAATGTTTGAAAATATAAAATGTATCAAACTTTGAAATACAAAAAAGGATTGCGCAAGATATACGCGATAACTTCTTGTGGATTCTTGAATTTTATTCGAAAAAAAGTTTATTTCATGATGAAAATTCTTTAAACGATAACAAATAAGATTGAACAAATCAATCGAAGAAAAGTAAAAAAATTTTACCGAAGCGCAAAAGATAGCAGAAAAGTATTTTTTTGTAATTTGTATTACTGTATCTAATCTTGTGAATCATTCAATGAAGCAAAATAAGATTTGGTGTAAGGCAACTCGGGCTTGATAAGTTGTGTGAGATGCAACAGATTTTTTTGTTGGATTGGACAGCTTGGGATTTGTGATATAAATTCTATACGTATTTGTCATAAAATATTGAAATCGATGGTCGAATAAAATTCACCATCGCAGATATATAACAGATTCTACTTTTTACAATAAAATAGAAATTAATTGAAATCACGAAGGAAAATAAATTATTAACGAAATTCTCTTGGGAAATCCTTGAGATAATTTGACTTCTTAAAATAAATGATAATCAAAAAGTTAACTTGTAACTGGAGTTGATTTTTCTCAATTTCGTTTTGTGTTACAAATTCTGCATTACAATTTTTCCAAGTTTTTACTTCAGTTTTCAGAAAGACAATTGTTTCCTCGGCCAACTGTCTAGCTTTTGTGGAACTGTAATAATTCAGAGCAAATCATAAATATGAATAAAACTGTCATTGATAAAAGAATTATACAACAGTAAACTCTTGATAAATACTCTGCCAAGCGTTCGATTAATTCGCAAATGCGTTTTTTGTCCACCGGACAGAGATCTTCGATGTGAACATTTTCAGATTCATTTGTAATGCCTTTACATTTTGAGCAGTCTGCTGAAAAATTATTAGTTTGTAAAATACCTTTTTATTATAAGAATAAATTTATTGTCGCACTGTGAAACAATGGAAATAATTTATTCGAAATCATTTAATATTTCAATACTGCATCTATTTTCACTCACCTGCGTCATCACATTCCTTTCGATTTTCCTTTTCTTCTGATATCACAGAAATATTTTTCGCTTCAATTAATCTATGCATAAAATACGCAAAACATATTGTTTTATTAAATTGAAATTGTGCAATTTTGGCACTTGGAACTGTCTTGTCATCTCGCATTCATTTGTCACCTACCTTTTAGCTTTTGTAACATCAGTACAATCCGACGCACTGTTACCCTGTATGGTACTCGTCATTTTTCAGATCAAATTTCCACTATAAGTGTGGAGCTACTTCAAATCAAGACACATCCCGTTATTTTTAACCTAGTTCGTCGTTGGAAAAAGCTGAAATGACACAAACGAACTGTCGATCGTCTTTTTTTTTCTATCGATTGATGGCGTTTTCCATTGAAAAGAAATTGTGGCGGGCATTTGGACTTGAGTTTACGGTACTCAGACTGTTCTTATCAACTGTGATAATTTTTATATTTTTTAATTCTTTTTATGTTCAACTCCAAACGAGATTACAAAAGAAAACATGGTGGTGGTCCGAAGAGAAATAAAAGTAAGTCGAATGAAAATTGCGGTGCGGTGGTTTTAAATTATTTATCGCCACGTGAACAAGCTTTAACAAAGCTTTAGTTAACTGATCGATTTTTAAGGACGTCCAATTGTTCGCTACCCAAACCAAAGGAAATTTTATACCTTGTGTTTTATTCTTGCCGATAACTATTTTCTCATAATTTGAGGATTTTTAGTCTATAAGAATCTGCAGCTTTTCTTGTATAAAAAACTTTGGAGAAAGTTTTTCAGATGTACGATATGAAAACGGTATATTTTTCTATAATCCTCTCTTATACTTTGGGCAAGAAGAAGTAGACAGTCTATAGTTGTAGTCAGTCGCAAATTCTCGTCTGATTATAGTGAAAACTAAATTTCACTTGATTCGTGCACCAATTTTCAGATTTGAGCACCGATCAAAACAGTTGGCTGATAAAAACAAGTTTCGCCCGCAGCATAAACTGCCCATTTGGTTTGCGATTTGATCATATTCAACAGACCTGACTTGTATTTGAATTGCGAACCCCTTCAAAGTAATGCGGAATCTGCGGCAACTGACCATCACCGCGTGACAAGGTAAATTTATATTCTCAATTTATAGTATATTAAATAACACCATAAAACAGAGTGATTTAATAAACTTTTACGATTAAAGTTATATCAGCCTAGTACATGGGTATATTGCCACGCGAGTGAACATTTTATTTTGACTTGGAGAGATATATGTCCCATACTTTTGTAAAATTTATTTTGATTGAATGCCGATAAAAATGTTACATTCACTCTTTCGATTTTCCCGTAAATGTAAATAGAAAGGGACAAGTTATTTTACGAGGGTAATTTTATATTCGTTTTATTTTGTTATTCAAAAGAGTGCGATATGGGTTGAAATGATAAACAAAGCGTATTTTATCCAAAGGAATATATATTTTAAATTTAACAAATTTCATAAAATTCACAGGCTCATTATTATCTATTACAGTTGATCGCATTGTGCTCATCCATTTCAAAACCAATACATTTAATTATTTACATTATTACATTATAATTTATTCTGTTCACACAATATATTTATCCGCTCATTATATTTATCAACGATGAATAAATCCGACAACTTACTGATATCATCTAAAACGTATACATTCAAAGTATGAGTAAAGTAAAGTTTCGATGCATTTTCACATTCAATTCCAACTGTAATGAGCATCCTAACAAAAAATCTCATTAAAAAACAAATGAGATGAATTCAAGTAATCAGGAATCCAAATACAAAGATTGTGTAACACAATTAAAATGTGCAACGTTGTAATATGATGCAATAAAAAAATCAGTATTTGTTTCTCTATATAACTCAGTATTTTTTCTGATTCCTTTCAATATTTGTTTGTGTATAACCTATGTTTTATATGAAATTTCGTCACTTTATTTTACTTACATTTGTTACATAGAGTGTAGTAAAAAACATGATGGCAATGCAGATATTAATACTGTGCGAAATAATAACACGTGCATTGCCATCGTATTATTTTGATACACCCAGCATGTGTTATAAACTGTTATTGTAAATAGATAAATAATCGATCAAAAACATTTCATATTTATATTTACACATCAATTGTTCCCTTATTTAATTATGAAATTTACAACGGTTTTCGCATACCAAATTTGTCTCTTTCAGAAGATAACTTTATTATCATAAGCTGAACAATCACATTAGTATGGCCGCTAAATTATGTATTACATCGAGGACGTTATGCACTCTCACATTCAGGAATTTATATGTATACAATTTGTAATGCTGATTAAACGACGATTCGCGTCTTCGGATACAAAATACAGAATTATCTCGATTTTCGGATGAGCATTTATTTCCTAGTTTTCTCGTGTATTGGAGGGTTCACGATGTTTATGATCGCGCCTGATAAGAATCTCGTTCAGTTCTCAATCTACCCCGAGGCTATGAAATCGCCCGAAATGTTATTTCTGAAACAAACATTAAAATTCTTGTAACGAATAATTGGTGTATCCCGATATTTCTAACCAAACAAACTTTCTTATTCGCCATTCATCAATTGAAAAGAATCAACTTAAATGTTCTGATATTTGTTTGACTTTTGTTTGATCTATCTATATGTCGAATTTTTCAAATTCAATTTTGTAATTGTTCAGTTTGTTTCAAGAGTTTTTCATTTCATCTACTATTATTAATTCCTGATATAAAAATTCATTTCATCTAAATTGTTCATGCCAAGTTCAATATTGAATCCGTTTTCCATTTTGATATAAAAAACTTTCAAGAAATTAATAAAGAGTTTATGATTTTATGATCTGAAGAATTTTCCATTTTTTAAAAAGAAAAAGATTTTTTCATTAATATGACCGAATTCATTTGGTATTCACGGTTACTTCCTTCTGTGTGCCACTTTCTCAATGCAAACTGAAATAATACGCATCACGTAGTTGACTTGATTAAAGCATTGTGATGATAAGCAGCTTGTTAGGTAAAAGCACTGCTTTCGAATATAGGATCAAAATATATTTCCATCCTTTTCTTCTGGAACAACAATGATAAACACAGAAAACAAATTTAGATCGTACATTTGTGATACTAAGAATGAAGTTTAGATTGCAACTGACACGGTATTGCTATTTCACATGTTTTTTTACTCGGTGTTTTGTTTGTCTCCGAACACGTCGCCTGGAACTGAAGAACTTTAATATTAGATAGATTTTATAATAAAAAATTCGTAAACCTTTTTTAAGTGAAAAACTCCTATTCTTAAACTTCATTCAACTATTTTATTCGACGAAATTGTTTTCTCATCAAATTTCCGATATTGCAATAATCACAAACTGACACGCAAAATTTAAATCAAAACACTTTGAAACATTATAGCTCGCTGTGTTTCATCAAGGTCTGAATTTTAATATGCATTGACACATTTTCAATTATGACTTATCTGAAAGGTCTCATATTCAGATGTACTTTAACATCTAAATTCTAATTTTGTACTATTTTCAATAACTCACAGTTGTTCCATAAATAATAAAATGAAAATGAAAATGAACTCAATTAATTATCCAAAACTAAGCAAAGCTGACAATTATTATGATGGAAATATTTTTTGTTGAGTTTGTCTTTAATTACCTGTTATTAATTACGAATTCCATGCGAACTACTGTTCGACTCCATTATGACAGATAGTGACGATATGGGTCGAGGAAGTGGAATGCAATGATCTTCTGGTCATCGCATTGGTAGTTCTGGGCCGACTTTCCGGCGAATTAATTGGTCAGGTCGATAGATGAACGATAATTTGTTGGCCTCTCCTCGAGCTCGGTTGACGGCGCGAAGACGTTAAGGTAAAGCTCTGGCCTTTACGGTTCGAACTGGCTGTCAAGCTCCGATGCTTTTCCGGTACACAGTAGCACAGGAGATATCTGTTGACTCATTAAAAGGTACCTTATGGAGCTTGTTAATTGATTAATAACTTTTGACTGTTTCTTCACAGTAATTAATTTTATTTTCCGACGAAAACATTTGTCTTGTGATGATTCATTAGATTTATATATATTGCAATTGCAATTAATAAACTTGAATTGATTATTTTATTTCAAAACAACTTCATATGGACCGTTGTTCACCTCGGCTCACGTGCACCCTTTGTCGTTTCAGTGGCTTTTCAAATTGAGAATACAAAGATGCAATGAATTATATAATCAGAGTAACATCAAATAATGAAATTTACAAAGGTAAAGATGGAATTGCAGTGTAAGTTAACAAAAACGAACAAAAGGCATATTAATTTCACCTGTTGAAGTATTTTCTGAAGGATCCGCTGACGCAGTAGAGCGCGATGGGGTTAATACAGCTATTCATAAAAGCCAAACAAAAGCCTGTAATTCGGAACGCATGCCAGAAAGTGTTGTAGTCTTTCTGGGCACTTGGATGGATGTAGAACCACAGCATGAAAACATGCTGAGGGAAGAAACATACGGCGAACACCGCCACGAATGCCATCACCATTTTAGCCACTTTTTTACGAGCCTTCACCTGCTTGATCTGAAACAGAACATAAAAATATGATATTACACTTTATTTGTCGTCGAACTGTTCAATTTTGTTTGATGCTCCGGCAATTGAATATTACGAATGTAAAAAACTGACTTATTGATTTATATGAAAACCAGCTGATCAAATTTGCAATATTCAATTTCAACCTTTGAACTATAATATTTTTATTCGTTTTTTATACTATGAAATATTTTGCTCGTTTGTAACGGAAGATTTACACTAGAACTATTGAAGTTTACGACTAATTATGCACGTATTATTATAAGTTTCTATTGTCAAGTTTTCAAAAATAGCCAATTAAATAGATCTTAAAGTTCCTCACATCAATTATTAACTAACAGTGTTGAACGTAATTTGGTGCCAATTTGAGTGCGGTTGAAACTTGGCAAACTAATTACAGCAAATTCTACATGATTTTTTTAATGTAAACAAACTTAAATTCTGGAATTTAAATTTATGAAATTTAACGGAATATTATGACAAAGTAATTACATTGTCAATTTTTCATTTTGGACGCAACAATTTGAGTCATCTATTAATATAAGCACTGCAATACTGTCCTCATTGTGTTTAACACGAGGCGTGCAACACTTGAGAACGATGTGATATAATCTGTGAAACAGCCACAATAGCAAACCTATTTCGCGTGTTAACGAAGGATACATTAATGAAAGATTTGCTTTCGACGGATCTTTTGACACAATTTATTATTTTTTTTAATTTAAATGCTAATGTTTTCAAGGTGTTCGGTAATTTGAACGGAGCTGATAGACCTTGCTTTGGTTAAATGCAAAATTACTAAAACAGTCGGGTCTATTCTACAAGCGATTAAAAAAAACTAATGTTCGGAATAATTAGATTTAATCACAAAACAAAAAAGTACAAAATATTATGTTGGAATACCAAAAGAAATAATTCTTTGTTTTCTCCAAGTTTTCTTATGCATATTAATGCAATTCTTACAGACAACTTCACTTCCAAACATGACAACCAGACACGTTTTCTCCGGCATATATACCAAAAATTATGTCTCCCAGGGGGTTGAAAACATTTTTTTTATATTTAAAATTTTCATTTGATTGATAGATGTAAAAATTTTTATTTTCATTCTAATTGAAAAATTTCCACTAAAAAATTTATGATTACAAATAAAGTTTGCCCTATTTTACTTTTGTAGTTTCTTTTTCATTTCGCAGTTATAAGTTTATTGCGAAAAATACCGACATCATAGTGTTTAACATAACATATACATAATGACAACTGCATTGAGGTTTGATTGAAAAACAAGAAACCATTTCATTGCTAGAAGCCGTTTCTATTTGCTTTTCAAGTTGCACTTAGATAAAACGAATTCTTGTATATGAAAGTTTCGCAGTCTAACGTATTTAGTCGCTGGCTGGAAAATAAAAAAGGACTCGAGGTAAAACACACTAGTTCATATCACTTTCAGCTGTTTTCACCAGAAGGGGAAACATGGTACACTTGACGAGTTATTTTACGGGGGAGTTGAGTTGAATGTATGAAAGCACTTTATAGTTCAAATTTTCACGTTAAAAAATATTATGACATCCTATACACCCGCCGGAAAAGTGATACAATTGTTGATTGACAGAATTTATAATAACTCTTTTTATTATGATCTCTCGGTCGTAACGAAAATACAAACGTTTTTGTTGCGTAACATTTTTTATACGCAATGAAAAAGTGCGTCATCGGCTTTTCATTTTTTAATTGGAAAGAAAAACTCGAAAATCACCAAACCTATATATATATTTTTTTATATAAAATTTCACATGACATAATGTCAATAATCCTTTTGCTTTTGCGTGAATTATTGATGCGTTTGGTGTGGCAAATTATGGATTCATTCTAACGGCCATTCCAATCAGTGATTACGCAAAATTTGATGCGATTTTGGTAACCCATACATTTTTTGTTAATTCCAAAATTCAGCCAACGATATTTAACTCATTCGAATGATTTCGAATTATTTTGCATTCTGTTTTATATTTTTCGAATCCGATATTTGAATAACGATTTGTTTTCGTCAAGCGTATACATTTACACTGTAATAAATTTGTGTCATTTCAACGGACAACTTTCTGCGACAAACTTGCGTTTACGGAAATTCCAATACAAAAGAAAGTAAATTTTTCGTTTAATAAACATTGAGTTACGTCGCGTCGCATGAAATGAGGTGGGTTGTAAATTAAAGTGACGGTGATTAAAATTGACAAATGCAGTTATTAATGTTCTAAATCCTGGTGTGACAACGGTTACGTCAGAGCGCTCGCGGTGTGGATGGTTGCCAGCCAAAGAAATCAAACTACTGCATTCTTTTGGAACTCTGCGATGGCCAACAATGCATTTTCAGCATAATTTAAAATGTCTCCATTTTACAACCCTGGTGTGTTTTCGCAAATATTTCATTCAAAATTGCTTTCAACTTTTTATTTATTTTATTTTGTTTTATTTAA
The DNA here is from genome assembly GCA_025266255.1 of Trissolcus basalis. Lineage (NCBI taxonomy): Eukaryota > Metazoa > Arthropoda > Insecta > Hymenoptera > Scelionidae > Trissolcus > Trissolcus basalis. Next base: position 107,469 of record JAAMPD010000030.1, read on the forward strand.
ACTAGTATTCAAAAACAAAAAATTATTCTTTTTAAAACTTGCTTGAATTTCATAGATCAATTCATTTATTTTTCAGGAAAACCAAATAGTTTTCACTTGTATTGAATTAAATTGAAATATTTGAATCAACATTAAACAAACTGAACTTTTTGAAATTCGTGAACTTGAAAATAAAAGTTTAAAAATTGTTTGGTTATTTTTACAAAGTGTAGAAAGGTTAAAAGTCTTGCCTGCCCCCGCATCTCTCCTGGTATATTACGTGTGCTTTGCATCAGATGTCTCGCCATCAACATGTAAAAAACTAGCAATTATGCTCAGCGGAATCGCATAGTAAATGAGGAACCGACATACAACGATAATTCTCGGATAATTAGGGCCATATTCTTCAGGGTACGGATAACACGTCTGCAACAGAAAGTAAGAGTTGAAATTACTTTATTGGTTTGTTAAAATGGACAGGATTTTAAAATTGCAGGATTATTTTTTTCGTGAAAGAGACTATTCGTCACAATTTTTTTTACCATTAGATCTTACCTTAAAAGAGATGTCCTTATTAACACGAAACGTTCGGATGTACGCAAAAGTAGCAGGTGTCGCACATGCTATTGCCAAAATCCAGATTAATGTTGCAACCGCGGTTGTTAAGCGAGTTGTTCGCTTCCCACCACCTGGATCAAAACTAAAAATATTATTCCCTGATTTCGAGCGCAATTCCGGTATTAATTTTCCAACAAAAATGGAATTTCCATATAATCATGAATTCAATAATAAAACTTGCACTTCGTCATAATCAATAACAAGTCAAATTAATGTTTTAATTGAATATTGGATATTTCATAAAAATTAGTTCTCATAATTATTTACCGGATGTATGAAGTTTTCTGAGCGGATCGACAATGGCAAAGAACCTGTCCGCTGACAGAGCTGTCAGAGTAAAAACGGAAACTCCGATGGAAACATCTTTAACGAACTCGGATACTTTGCATAGCTCAAGTCCGAAAGGCCAGGAGTCTATGACGTAAACCGTGAATGTAAATGGCACGCAGGTTAAAATCACCTGAAAAAAATTATAAAAGTTCAAAGGTTTAAAGAAATTATTCCATCAAATGTCACATTTTAATACTGAGAATTTGCATAAAAATCATAATATCAAGTTTAATTTTTTTAGTATCTGTCTCTTCTGTCAGTTAAAAGAATATATAAAAAGCGCTCAAAATGATGATGTTTAAGATCTAACCTAGAATATGTGTAATCAAATTAACCGCTGAAAAGATACGACGTAACTTGAAATAATTTCATTATTTCAAGTTTTAACAACTTAAGTATTATAAAAGTAGTCATCAAAAACTTCATCAACAATTTAACCAAGAAACACCTGGATCTATTGCCAGTATTACGGAGTGAAATTACACCTTTTACTTTTTCATTTACCTAAGAGAACTTTTGTTCCTGCACATTTTTTCAAACGTTTTAACTTTTAACGAAACGAATTCGAATCTTATTTTTCCGCTGTAGCATAAATACAATAAACCAATTATATTCTGACAGGATTAATAATTGAAATTTTTACTCGTTACATTTTGTATTGTTGCAGGTAAACAATTCAATTAAAGCATAATGAAATATTCTCAGATAATCAAACAATTAATCGATTTTTCTATATGGGCATCATTTTAATTGGTCGTAACTTTATTAATTATCTGGAAGCAACTCAAGGAAAATCAGATTCCAGCACTTTATAGGGCTTCTGATGCTTTTCTGACATTTTTCTGTAATTTCATTTTCTGACATAATTTTTATTTTCGAGGTATCATTAATGCGAAACTTCAAACGTCAAACACCCAATTCTTTGGAATCCATTGGTTTGAAGGATGAAAGCATTTTTGGGCTATGAGAAAAAAATGTGTCTTAATATCACATTGTTAAATACCATTTTTTTCATAAAAAAAATTAGAAAGCTTGTTAAATTTCCTTTGACGCGAGCCCGACAAAATATTTCCTTTTTATTCCATAAGAGCAAACGCAAATTTGTGTCACTTAGTCTGTCACCATTTATTAAAATTGAAACCGGGAAAAGGTCTGCGGTGCATTGCATGGAGAGAACATCAAGTCGACGCGAAAATATGAGGAGACGGAACATTAAATGTAATATTTTTTTCCCCGAGTTTCAAACCGGCCATTTCAGTATGTCGCACCTACAAGCTTTGCGAGAACAATTTTGTAAATCAAACTTCACTAAGAAACATTTTACCTGACTACAAATTCATCCCGACGAAGTTCTAATTAAATATAATTTACGAATTGACTGGAATAATTGTTGAATATTCAGCTTTACAGATGTGCACTTTGCATAACAATTAAATGTATACAGCCATGTTATCATAAGTTTCTAAGAAGATTGTGCTGTTAAATATTACAGGAGCAACGTTGTAACGAAATTGTCAAATTCCAAATTCAGATGTGGCAATAAAAATAAACAAAAATTAATATATGCAAATTAGAATAAAAAACGGTAAGTAAGAGGAGTGAATAATGAAAAAAGTGAATTACCAACAAGTCACCAATAGCGAGCGACAGTACATAAGTATTAGGGACATTTCTCATCTTGACGTGTCGCAGGATGGTGAGAACAAGCACACCGTTCCCAGCTACACCGACGATCAGGATGAGAAAAAACACGATTGGCACGATATAAGTTTCCGGTCGGTCACTGTAAGGCTGATAAGTCTCGTCGGAGCACTCGGTCTCGTTGTCGGTACAGTTTAAGGCCTCGGTAACCAGCGGAATCACCGTCGTGTAAGCCATCTCTTTTGACAGCACTTTAAATCGCAAACACAAGATTTCTATTCAAGTGTCGCACGTCGCTGTAATATCCTTTTCGCAACTCGAATCCTGGCGCAATTTGTCAATGAATTTGCAGCACGACATTTTGTAAATCTTTCCTTCTTTCGGAGTCGAGAAAAACGAGACCTCTGAACAAATTCGTTGGTAGTCCAAGTGGTTGCTGAAAACAACTCCGTTATCTCGATCGAGGCAGGATAAATGTATGGAAACTGCGAGTTTGGAATTCTCGTTCGGTACTTTGCGGAGCTTGCTGTTATCATAATAAGCATGCCTGTCCTTTTACACATCAATAGCTGTGGAGTTCATTTTCCAAGCTTCTGATTATTATAGATCTGATGTTCCGCTTGGTTGAGTGGGTAGATCCGATTTGAAACCATATTCTGTTTGCTTCGTTTTATCGTCGACGAAACCTTATCATTTAGATTGAACCTGAAACAAAAAACAGAACATGAAAAATAACTGCTATAATTATATAATACGACAGCATGTAAAAGTGCTGAATTGAACTGAACTGAGTAGAACTGAACAGTTGAAAATGTATGGAAATTATTTTTTGCAAACGTGTTTCCTCTTCAGCGAACAAAGAATTTCTTTCTCTGTGATGTGAAAATTCAAAACATCAGTCAATTTTTGATATTGCAACAGTTAACGGGTTATGTATGCATCGCAGCATTTGTAACAAATGTTTTGCGCTTCAATAATAAGTTTCCTAACGAATAATTTGTGTCTGGACGTTTTTATATAAATTCGCGGAATAAAAATTGGAGAGTTACAATTGAGTTATTTGTTTGCAAGTCAAATTGTAAGAAAGTTTATAAACGCTCGAATATAATACGATTTCTTCATCGTAGTGACTTCTCATTGTATGGAAGAAAAAATACGTTCCGTAATTTTTTTTTTTTTTTTTCTATTTCATTCAATGCATAAAGTATTGATTGTTCACAGTAATATTGAAGTTTTGATACCAATTAATTACGATGAAAATATAAGAATGAAAAAAGTTCAACATTAAATTATTGACGAGCAAATAAGTCTAAATTATTGATTCGATATGATGCATTGACAAAAAAATATAAGCATCATTGTCTGTGGTTAAACATTGGCCGCTATTATAATACCGATTTTAGGTCAGAGGCAAATTTACTAACATTGGAGTCGTCATGTCGGATATTTGAAAAATGTCATTGATTTATGCTCGAGAGCTCTTTGGCTCTGTACTTTTGACTGCAATAAAATTAAAGAATTTATACAAATTCATCTGTGCGGTTCACTGAACTTAACAGTTAAGTTCTTGAATTTCAAAAAGACATTTTGGCCGAAACATCTGTTTTCATGCCAAGTGATTTTATGATTATGAAATAAATTTTATATCTTGTATTTCATTTTGTTAATTTTTGTTCTTTTTTTTGTGTTCTTCTTATAAATTCTTATATATAAATTATAAATTATAACGAATCTTTATAAAAAATCAATTTTATCCATGTTCTGAAAATTGTCGTCAAGAGAAGTACATAAGAAAATTTTATCTTTTTTTTTTAGATAAAATTCATAAATTTTAAAGAGTCATAAATATTTATTGACACTTTTATCAGTCATGCTTATTTATTGACGTAAGAATTACAAGTTTATTTTTATATATTTTTATTCTTACGACTTTTCTTAATCGCAATTTCCTTATTGAAGCATCAACAACTTTTCATCTTAACATATAAAATATGCGATAGTGAAAACGAAGTTAAATAAAAATAATCTCGTTCTGTGAGAAATTCAGTCACACAAGTGATTTTGTTATTTTTCAATTGCAAATATTTACTAGAAAATTATTGACGTGAAAATTAATTTTCAATTAACGATCATTACATTTATTCACATTACGAAGGCATAGCTTTTGTAGCAAGAGGTTCATTTCATTTACTTCCATCTATTGACAGGAGTAAAACAATTTTGGTCATGTGAAATTCACCCCGAAGTGTTGTGTAATATTCACGCTGATGAAATTTGATTTGTACAAATATTTGTTCATTACATATTCGATTTTCTTATTCATAACATCAGAATAACAACAATTGAAATGATTAAAAATGATAATGATGTTTAAACCAATATGGTTTGCATCAGTTAAAAAAGATCTTATATATATAGTAAAAATGGTTTTCTGAGAATAAAATGTTGCGACACTGAAAACCAAGTCTATGAAAAAAGCTTGTCAGTCCAGGTATAATTAATCATCCATGTCGCATCTGTAAGTATAACTCTTGCTAATTAAAACGCACATGTTTGAATCTGCACGTCGCGTGACACATATAAAACACTGTATATCTCAATCCACAATCTGAATCACAAGAAAATAATTTATTTCAATTACAAAAAATGCACAATGAAAATGTTGGAAAAAATGTTTGTGCAACAGGAAAACAAAAAGGGAATTATAAATCTTTTTTAACACTTGACTACTACGATCAATCTTGCTTTCCGGTAACTTTACCCCGCTAATTTCATCCACGATGCATATACTGGCAGCTGACTCTTCCTTGGAAATGCAAAAACGAACGGGGAAAGAATTTATTATCGTTAAAAGATGCGCTTCGTGTAAATGCAAAAACTGTTTACTCTCGGATAGGTGTGCAAAATTCACGCACACAATATCGCGTGTGCGAAGCGGCGTTCCGCAGAGTACTTACTCTAGTGCGGGTTGCATATTTTTGACCACGCGGATGCAAACAACTTTTCGCATTACTTTCGTTTCTTTTTATATCCCGCTCGAACGCAGAAGTTCCGGAAATTGCTTATAACTGTAACTGTGTAATCCTCGCGAGCACGTGAACATTAAAGTTTCGCGAATTCCCAAGCAAACGAAATTAATTTGAATTACACCAATACACTTGATCAAAAGTATCTGAGAGATCAAAAGTGAGGTTTTTTTTCATAATTTTTTGACGTAACTAAAAATAACGATTACTTGAGTTTTAATAGACTAACTTTTATAATAAAATGGTAAATGTGAGGATCTGCGGAAAATTATAATTGATGAATAAAGTATAGAATAACTGTAGATGAAAAAATTCGAATGTTCGTAAAAAAATCTGACTGAGAAATTGTAGTCTCTGGCAGTGAATACGAGAATGACAATTCTACAAACCGGTGTCAGTTCGTGTGAATTGAATGTAGCTCTCATATGTTTTTGTATCCGCTGTTCTTCCGTTTAGTATCGGTATAAAACGAAACATCCAACAAATCCAATTTGCTTTAAAGTTGGATTGGCTGCTGACGAATATTTATGAGCCATAATTCTTTATCTCTATGCTCTTTAAAATTTGAACATATTTACCTTATTAAATTTTTTGATGTCAACATGAAAAATGAAAATATTATTAAAAAATTTAGACCATAAACCAGTATAAAATGAAGTTTACAAATAGAACACAAAGAGCTGTGTAAAATAATATATGGCATCGAGTGAGTATCACATAAACACTCGAAAGATCATCATACTCAGTTATTAGATTTACTGGTACACATATTAATTAAACTTGTAGAAATATTGAGATATATTTAAACTTTTGTTACCGCCAAACTTATTTAGACAATTGGAGCTACATTTCACATTTCAAACTTAACTCATTACAGTTTAAGTTAAATTTATGTATTTAATAAAACTTGTTTCAAATTAAAGTTTTTTTTTTAGTATGTATAAATAGTGGTTTATATATGACATTTTTACGTTAACCGAGATTTTAGGGTGTTTAGTTACGGTTAATAACACGTTAATAAAGCCTTGGCCAAGTTCCAACTCCTCGTTGTATGACAAAACCTCGGTCTACCACTATAGATACATAATATCATACCGTCATCAAACTGAAATTGACAATGAATTGTCTGTTTATGTACCAACACATGATTTTTATTCGCTTGTCCGCTGTTTTATCTTTGCAACATTTTAAAATGGCTTACATTTTTTTTCACCGAATATTTTAATTTTGAAAGAATTCACATAGAGCACATTCTTATTTGGAATTTTTATGACTTGAATAATTAAAGTCCAAGTTGAAATATTTCCAATTAAAGTGTTTTGAGAAGTAGGATGATGAAGCTGAATTCTGCCAAATGATGAAAGTATGAATAAAATTATTACTCACACACGTCAAGTTGTAATAATCTGTACTTTTACATGGTTTTGAAAAGCACACAGGAAATTAGAATTTCATTTTATTATCAGTTCCGCACGAATAAAAAAACCGTTTTTTATTCGTGGCATCTTCGACATTTGCATTTCAATATATAACATGATTTCTATGCGGTGCAACTTGATAGGGAAATGATCGAATCATGCAATTCCGAAAGATATGACACGTGTCGTTCAAAGATTTCAAATTTGTGCTACAACTACGCGCTTTGCCTACAAGTTCACTTATGACATCGATCGCGTAATGTTCATCTGCTACAAACTTGAGAGTTATTTCATTATTAAAAATTTATTAATAACAAACTATTGAAAATTTTTCAAATCTTGCCATTTTTTTATTTTTACACTGAAAAATGACAAATATCAATTTTAAAGGAAAATAGGATGTATGCGTAGAAAATTAAAAAAGGATTAATTATTTTTAAAGCTGTAGACGGAATACTGTTCAAATTGAATGATTATTGAACTTTTTGTAAGACAATAGCAAATCTAACAATACGAAATTCGACTATTTTTTGTGCGTTTATTAACCCTGCTTACAACGAAAAATTCTCAAATATCCCAACATTGTATTTTGTGGATTATATTGCTTGAAACAAACCGTGAAAATTTCATTGGAATCAGATATACCGTTTTGGCGTTTTGTTACCTGCACTGAAAAAATCTTTTTTTGAGAAAAATTCATTGGAAGTTCGGTTGTAATAAAGCTTACCGTCCGTTTTGTTTACCCTGCACAATAAAACCGTTGTAACATTTTCAATTTGTTGAATTTTTGTTTCAGCTAATAGTTCTAGAAACATCAAATCAATTTATGACCGTGAGAAAATTGGGGTTTCTGGATTCTTCACTATTAATATGAACTTCTGAATAATTATATTTTAAGTGCCGAAATTAATCACCGGAATTTGTGAATTAGGTTCAGCTGTGCATTTAGCTTTTGTGTATCCCTTTGACATTATTGGGAATCTATTCATGAAACCACATCTTTGATGTTGCTTTAAAAAGCTTCATTCTAGAGGATCGGATTTACTTGTTTCCGAGTGAAACAATGAGAACAAATAAATTTCAATAGTTATTTCCTGACTGATCCATCCACCTAGCCATTTTGAAAATCCATTTCAAAAAGTCATAAATGTCAGCAGTTATTAGTTTTTTATACTCTTTCTGATTGGCTGAAATTTAATATTCAAATTTTTTATTGATTATAACAATTTTGAAGTTTAACTTGTTGAATACCAATGAATTATAAAAAAAGAAAATTGAAATTAATGGCAGGCCCGCTTGAAACTAAAAGATCTGTGAAAACTGTTTACATAGAGCTGGAATACAAGTAGCTAGATATATTTGATGATTCCCCGAGGTCATCAGGTAACCCAAAAGTGCAACTTGTCCTAGCGTGGGTAGAACCGACAAATTCTAATGGATCCACCGTGAATCACGTTACAAAAATTTCTTATGCAAAATAACATTGGAATTGTTGAAAACTGTTTTACTTCTTTTAAGTTATCAGTGTGTATATATAGCTTACCGAAATTGCCGAAATTCTTCAGTTTAATTCAATTGAATGTTCGTCCAGCTTTTTGTCTCTTTTTTGTCATTTCAGAAGTTTCAAAGAGTAAGTTCTTCTGATCACTGCAAACAAAATTTTGTTTTTTGTTATTTTTGAAATTAATTAGTTCACTACATTTCCCAGCATATTTTTTTCAATAATTTTAATACAAACTATAATGAAGAAAGTAAATATTTATAATTATTCAAACCATATCTTTCATAACATTACCTTTAACGAAACACAATTTCACAAATGCAAATTATAAAATGGAATTCATTCTTTTTTATAGTGGAACGCAATTGTTTTTACTGTCACGAGTTTTCGTTCGCTGTGCAATATACACCCCGAGAAGCATAATTAGCATCAAATCCAAATTAACGAACGAATTGCTAAATTTTCCGTATAATTCGTGATTTTGGAAAATAATCCTGCTGGATGTGTGTCAGATGTTGTTAGATAACGTATTCCTTGTCATGTAATTAAAACGCAATTATGGAAGTTTCGAATTAATGTCCAAAACGTAATACAAACAAGACATGTGGGTATCCATTTAGATTATTTTTTAATCAGAACTGTAATGAATGTGGAGATGCATTCAATTATTTTTCAATGATGATCTGCCAAACGCAGACAAACGAAACTAAAACAAAAGATGTAAGAAATCAGTCAATTAAGGCGTGTCAAAAAGTTTAACCTAAACATCCATAGATCTTCACATTTTGGAATGTAGGGGGCAATAGTAACGTCAGTGTATCTTCAATTGAAATGAAATTCGATAAAAATTTTTAAATTAAAAAAGCTAATTTATACAACTAATAAAATCTAAAGTAATTTACCAATCTGAACGAGGTCGAATGTCAAAATCTTAGAGAGAGAAAAAAATGAAGACAGCTTTTCAAACTTTCGAAATGACTTTAATATAGTGCCATTTAATTTAGCATGTTAGTCAAACACGCTAGAACTAATTATTTGCATGTATACCGAGTTGAAATCTTCATGAATTAGTACACCGAAAGTTGGCAGATTCGTGACACTCCATATCGCGTTTTCGTTTCACAAGTTCGCAACTTCGCCATAAACAAAAGGCAATTTCTCCAATCTTCTGATATGCTGAACATTACGCTCGTGACAAATCAATTAACAAACAGCGCAATTTCTGATGTTTCGGTGCAACAAACAAAAACGTTTGGTAAAGAGCTGCGATTAAAATGTCCTTCTTTGTTTTATAATTGGGTTTCCGGAAAATTGAGATACCTCGGCGCAAGTGCCAAGATTATCTTGCATGTACGAAATGAGCCAATGTCGTTTGAAAATAGTTCATTATGATATATTCAGGCCAGCGATGTAAACAGCTTGATACCATCGTCATAATCAGATAGCCAATCAATCAATAGCTGCACAGATTGTATCTCTGTAATATCAATCTCTTATTAACTTAACATGACATTATAGTTACGTTATGTACATTTTATACATTTGAAAACCATGTCGTGGCTATCATGTATTTATTTTGGAAAAGAAAATTTATGAACACTATATAATTCGTACCTTTGAATATCCCAATTAAAAGAGTACATCATTGTGCTCCAATTCAACCCGAATCAAATATCTGCAAATTTCCTTAGATGGATGAACTTTATTGCTGCACTTCGTAGCGATTATCTACTCACAAGAAAATACCGAGGGAAATCATATACACTCTCAAAAATAATCGATTGAAGCGAGGAAAATATTCTTCAGATAACCCCATTTTCGTCTTGAATAATAGAGTCATGAATAAAAATCCTTGGTCCAAAATACTTGAATTCTAGGAGAGAAAATAAAAACCTCAAATGAAAGATAAGATTTTTTTGTCTAAGTACATTATTTCAAAATCATAACAAAAATATTCATGACAAACATTTTCGTACTATTTTTATCGCTTCATTTATATTTTGATTCGAAAACAGGTATACGGATCAGGTATAATTTTATAAATAGATTTTATAATAGGACTTTTATATTATGAAAAGAAGTTATATTTAAATTTACGTGCGATAAGAAGTGTATCTTTTTTCTTAATAGAACAGGTAAAAAAGATGAGTGAGCGCAATGATTTTTCACAAGATCAAAAATGAGTTATGAGTTGTTTCGAGTTTGAATGATAAATAGTTCGACCATCGCAAGCGATGTTTATTTTCAAACAAACGCCAATTGGAGCTCATCTTTCGTCCGGAGTTAAAATCGTTCGTCCAGCAGGCAGTCAAGGAAATGCACTTATAGTTACGAAGTTCATTCGTTTGATTTTTATATAATTTAATTATTTATCAAGTTCGTTGAAAAGGTCTTAGAACAGTGTTCGCAATCTTTGCGCTTTTTATGAACATCAAGCGCCATTAACGTGTAATGAACACTGGAAATTCCGGACACGTAAACACTGTCTGACTGCAAATTGGTGGTACTACTGATAACGCAAGAGAGACGTTAATTATAAAGAGCTTACTTATTTCAAGGAATTCGCTACACACAACATGCAAAACTCAACAACAAAATGTTTTTACCTTGAATTCACAATATGTACATTTTTTTCGAGTTAATATATATTTTTTGAATATATATATTCAAGTTCAGAATTTTTGTGAGCAATTGTCTAACAAAAGTTTCTTAATGTATAACGTGATTGGATTATCCCTTCTTTTGTATTAGGTTGAGAGAGGTTATAAAATACAATTGTAAAAGAAAATATTTTCTATGAAATATTTCTTTAAATAAATTCGAATCGGAGAGTACGCAGTTCATAAGATAAAGTGGTCGGGACAGTGAACACCTGCAGAGAAATCCATTTTTCAGCTTAGCACAAACTTAATGTCAGAAACTATGAAACTTCCTGTTCCTTAAATCTAGATTAAACCAAGGCTTCATTTATTTTTTTATTAAGTATATGTTCTATCCAAAAACTTTTTTGTTTTTAAATTTCTTCTTTATTTCTTTTTATTTCTAATCGCACAAAAAAATCTTTTTTTTAATTTAAACAGATTATTTGTAATTATAATTATTTTCTGACAAGTGTTCTAGGATATGAGAGATAACATTTTTTCATCAAGTATAAATGGAAAGTCGTATTATTGTAATTAACAATACATAATTGGTGCACTTCGACATTAAAACAATACCTCTACATAAGAGACTGAAATAACTCAATATTTATGTCGCCAGTTCACGGAATTCGGTATTGAAAAAATTAACTGTATCGCTAATTGGATTAAAAGCAACTCGAACATCTTCGTTCAATTAAATCTATAAAAGGAAACAAAGCCGATGTTCAGAGAGCTCACATGGCGCTATTGTCCTTCTATGCTAATAACTGTATTCAAAAGTGCTTAACTCCAAGAATAATTTGATTTGTTTCTATTCCATCATCGTTACAAGCTCTCAGTACATAACGGCTGCCAAAGACAAAATAAAATTGAACTCGTGTCATTAATAACCATCTAAAGTTTATTATTCAATTTTTCGGTCCAGTTGATATTTTTAAACAAAAAGTTTTAATAGAAAAGTCTGTTTTTGAAACTTAAGAATCTTTGAGACAATTTACCGATTATTCATTGCTTCCAAAGATCACAAGATCTTTTAATGAAAAACAATATGTTCAGTACTTTATAACTCTGTAACGATGCGACACAATTATTAAAGAAATATATGATACATATGAGAGTTTTTATTCGCAGTTTCCTAAAAATTGCTCTTCCGGGAAACATCATTCTCTTATCACTGCGGGGAAAAAACTTTGTATTTATTGTGATTATATGTCCTCGAGATACTTTGACCCACCCTTCCAAGAACACGTGATGATAATCTGCTTGTGACAACATGTATTAAAGGATATTATAATTACACAAGTTTTCGATAATACAAGTTTCACTAAAATGTTTTAAAAAATTAAAACATATTGTTGTTACTAAAAATTGATATGAAATTGATTTTTTTTAGTTAATTAGTTTTTAATTAATAAAAATAGTTATTATAGAAATGTGGATTTTTTCAATAAAAACTTTTAATCCAACTCAAATTTAAAAATTTGTGTATGTGAAATACTTGAAAGATTCATCCTTCTTCAAAAATAAAAGAGATAAAATTGTTTTTAAAAAATCTGAAAAAAAAATGGTTTAAAAATAACAAATCAACCCTAAAATTATACTGAATAGTTAACTAGTTTTAATTTTGATCAATTCTAGTTCTAAGTTGATTCACCATAGTAAATCATGAAATGTTTATTGGTGTTGGTATTTAGAGACCTAAACTCCATTCGATTTGAAACCTGTTAGTCTTTGGATACGAAAGTTAAGACAAAGTTTCATGACGATAAGTCAGATTCTAATGATTATACTCACACAAGATATTAATTAGAGATACCACGAAGATATACTATTATGAATAATTGAATTAAATCTAAAAAATTTTACTTAGATTCAATTTTTATACTAAATAATTTTAATAATAAATATTTATACTTATTAATTTCATATAAAATTTTTAGTAAACAAAATATTGCCATTTTGACGAAAATGTTAGTAAAACATGAATTACCTACAACTTACGCCTTTAATTTAAGCTGGATTGGTCGATTATAAGCATCGGATACCTCTGAACGTATAAGGTTATCCCTACTCCCAAAAATATCGGTCCGGACTTGGGGTATATAAATAGGTATTCAGCTCATTTTGTACTCAAAAATTGGAAAACCAGTGAAACGTCAACACTCTAAATCAAACCAATCACAATGGCGTTTGAAAAAGCATTGTCCCTGAATCGCTGCCGGCAAAATTCGTACGAGAGGTTGGAAGAAGACGACTACTCAAACAAGAAAAATCCAGTATCCGAAAAATTGAAAACCGATAAACAGTCTAAGTACTGTACTATCAAATCGGTCACAAAGACGTTTGACAAAGTGTTGCCCCTGATTGCCTTCCGTCGTCAACAGTACGAGAGATTGGATGAAGACGACGACATAAACCAGAAGAAGACAAAAGTAAAGTCGGTCTCGATATCAACAAAAAAATATATCGAGAAATTGAATGGCCAGCAGTATCATTTCATGATTCATCGTTGAGGATGAAGGATCATCTTTATCACTATTTAACAGTCAAAACGTATTGGAGAAAAACAATCGGCCCTTTTCAGGGCCACCAAAAATTCTAACAAGAATATTTTCTTTGGTTACATTGAATAAAATAAATAATTGGTTCTTTTCAGGGCTACTAGAATATTTTCTTTGGTAACGTTTTTTTCTTGTATCCACCACGTTCAACCTAGATGGACAGGAACTTCTCCGAAGATTCTATTTCTTATTTTTCCATTCTCTCTATATTTTTTACAATTACCCTATATTGCGGACACCCCTTCTTTGGTTACTTTTAATGAAAAAATATAATATATATAGATCACATATAATTCATATATTTGTCAGACAAATATTTTTATTATTTTGAAATCTCTTTCACCAATCAGACCAGCGGCCGAAAGTGGAACTAATCTTGTCTCGTGCCGTAAACGGCACTTTACAGGTTAGTTCCATTTATGGCATGCTGGTCAAACGCGTAAAACGTTGTACATGCCGAGGGCGCCGGTGGCGCTCTTTGCTGTAATATATACTATTATTTGTATCATTGATTCGTGTATTATCTTCTGAAGTGAATTTAACAATATATATCACTATAGCTATATTTTTTTCTCGAATTTTTTCACATAAGGAAAGTGAAAACTGAAGAAAAATTTCTTCACTAAGTAACTTTATATCTTCTTGATTAATATTATTGAATATATCATCATGTTTTTTGATATAAATATGAAAAAAATATAAATTCTTCTTCACATAAAAAATTATATATTTTTTGAATATAAAGTAACTACGCCAGTGAATAGTTATTGCATTGAAGTGACAAAAATGATATATTTTAGATAGGCAGGCAATCGCTCGTACCTAATTTCAACTGGCCATTTCCTGGTACATTTACCCTAAATATATTTTATGTATAATCAAAAATCTAAAATTTTAATATTTCTATAATATGTGCGTGCACAAAATATATTTTAAACTAAGACTATAAAAATGATGTTAACATAAATGTATTCAAAGAATATGAATTTTATAAATATACTTTTTATATATTCGAAATTATTAAAATATATTTTGGAATATACATTTGTTCATGTGGGTCAAGACCAAAAAATCATAAAAATGTCCTATGTATCAGGATATAAATATCCTGTTTTATATGCGGCTTTTATTTTTAACTTTAGAACCAATTGAAATTTATTACGAAACTTGGGAAAATTAAAATAAAATATTTTATTGAACAAACAAATTAAATCTGATAGTAAAGAAATGTTAATATTTTTTTAAATGTAAACAGAAAAATATTTTTGTCTGAAGTATTGGTGGCCCTGAAAAGGGCCGTTTGTTGATGGCTCTGAAAAGAGCTAATTTTTTTGGCTCTAAAAAGGGCCGATTGTTTATCGACAATCTGTTTTGACTGTCAAGTCGTGTAAAAAATGCTGTATCCTCAACGATGAAGGTAATGCTGATACTCCTGGTCGTTCAATTTCTTAATATATTTTCCGACCGATATCAAGACCGACAGCACGGTTATCTTCTTCTTCTTCTTCGTATCCGTCGTCTCCGTGTCCGTGTTGTTGTTGTCTCCCAACTTCTCGTAAGAATGGCGGCGGTTGGATGTAAGAGGCAAGACTGTTTCAAATATCATGATGACAGATTTGATTGTACAGTATTTCGACTGTTCACCGGTCAGAAAATTTTTGGGTACAGGACGAGCTGACTACCAACTTTATATACCCCTAGCCGGACCGATACTTCCACTCTGACGTCGACCCCCTTCAGAGGGACACTTAATGCCTACTTAGTCACGCTTGTTTTAACTAGAGACAGTTCTCGAAAAAAAATTATTTCAAATTAGGTGCTAATAAAGCAATTTTTTCTTCGAGAAAAATGCATAAAAAGATTCATTAAACAAACAAATTGGAACTGAGTAAAATTTAATGTTTTATTAAACGCAACTGAAAGAAAATTTTTTTTTGTTTGAATCGTCACAAGTGTACCGTTTTTTTTTTTTTTTTTTTTTTTTAATTTTTGGATACATAAGGATCTGACTATCTATTTTATGTACTCTAAGTTCGGACACTGAGAGAAATATTTTTGAACAACTGCTATAATTTATAGGGACGCGGTCACATGAAGCATTTTTCTAATGTTGTCCTGTGCACTATAGGAAAAATTGTATGAATTTTATACGACTTATTTATACGACTTTAATAAGAATTTCTAAGTTCTCAAACTAAGTCGTATAAAATTGCTACAATTTTTCCTATAGTGTACAGGACAACATTAGAAAAATGCTTCATGTGACCGCGTCCTTATAAACTATAGCAGTTTTTCCAAAATATTTCTCTCAGTGGACCGATAACAAAAGTTTTGCTTTTGCCAATGTTGTATAACCAGATGTTCTACCACATACTTTGAAAGGCACAACAATATACTTATATACACTTCTCAACTTCATTTAAGAAATACTAAATTCGGTTTCAAAAACTAGTTGTCATGTATACGCGTTATGAAATTTGTCTCCAAAAAGCGTGGAAATATTGCTTCCTTGTTTGAAGAGTAAATTCACAAACAATTTCGAGATAAACCAAGTAATTCCTATGTTGTGCATATTTATAGCCTTGGATTACAGGATTTCTTGAATTTCGAATAAATCAGTTGATTAAAAAAAAATTGCAAAGAAATCATGGATGATGTACAAAAGATATCAAACTCTAAATTTCCGGCGTCAAAATGAAGAAGTATAAGATGGTGCATTATGAGTTCAAAGACGGGTTCGCTTCTTTGATATATGTAAAATATTGAATACGTGATGAATGAATAATAGTGCGAGAACAGAGACGAGAACTGCTGACGTCTATACGTAAGAATGAAACTCCAACCAATGCAGTTTGGGTTTTACCGACGTATGAACAGATGGAGGTGAAGTTTGCGGAGCTTTGAAAGAAAATTTGATACGTGACATTTTAGAAAAGACCACCGCCTCGGAAGATGAATTAAACATTTGGCTATTTTCAGATATATATAAAATCCGCCAACTATAGAATAAATAAAAAGATTCGATTCGATTTTGTTTTTTCTAGTCAAATTGTGGAACACTGCATCATTTTTCAAATTGTATTCCGAAATGTTTTGACTGGTACATACAATTTTCATATCGAATATAAATGAATTTAAAAAAATTACTTGTGCTTTACTGGTAATTTTACTCTCTAAATTCGAAAGAGTGAAATTTTTTC